>VHZZ01010260.1:45044-57475 GCA_009801015.1 Silene noctiflora | reverse complement strand
GAATTATGATAATGAGGAAAACTGTCGATCGTAATTACATATTAATCTCGCGTTATTAACAAAACCCGACTAAACAAACCCGTAAGACAAACTTAATCAATCGAGTAAGTGAGCTACTCGATCGAGTGGCCTTTACTCGATCGAGTGCCATACGTTCTCGATCGAGTACCCAACAACCAGACTCTGATTCAAAAACGCACAAACTTACTCGACAGAGTAAGTCCTACTCAATCGAGTAACTACAGGCACAGAAAACTGTAGTATTACAATGACAAATTTGTGAACTTGGTAATGAAAATGGAGACCTTCAACCCATCTTTGTCGGAAATGCCCCATTATTCCGAATTCCTAAAAGAAGTCATTTCAAGGAGGGTTGACATTGGGGACCATGAGTTTACATTGGGGACCTTAGTGGCAGAACAGCTAAAACTCAGTCGAATCAGTGTCACTCGGTCGAGTACGCCCTACTCGGTCAAGTGCTCTGTGTACTCGAATGAGTAGCCACATATCATAACACAACCCAACAACTGGAAACAAGGCACTCGGTCGAGTGCAGTCTGGTACTCGGTCGAGTCCAGTTTACTCGGCCGAGTCCCCTGCCCACTCGATCGAGTACTCAGATTAGAACGTTCTACCATGAAGCTAACACTTCCATAACTAACATTTACCTGCAATAAAACCAATACGATGACTCAAGGCCACCTAGAGTCATACATCAACAAGGAAAAGTCTAAGAAAGCCAAACAATCTAGGCCTTATGGCCGCATACAATACTCCGTAAATAAATAAAAGTTATATGCCACAAGGCACCGAATCTAACATAAGTTCAGCGAGATTACAGAAGAACATAAAACTCAATGGTGGCTGCCCATGCCATCATCCATCTCATCCTCGTTCCCTGCTCCTGGTGATCCAGCAACATCGTACCCTCCTCCATAGCCTGGCTGAGCACTGCCTCCCATCCATCTCTTTTACGCATCTAGTTGACTCCCAAAGTTGGCTCCCCTCAGACCGGCAAAACACTCTCTCAAAGCTCTCTCGCACACCCCAAGAAGACCGGTCCACTCCGTAGCATTGGAAAACACCATTGTCATCTCCAGGTCCCCTCCACCACGCTGTCTGAGCAAGGTTCATCCCTATGCCCTACTGCTGAGTCATCTCATGTAGGTTCCTCAACACCAAAGTGTTGAGCAACCGCTCAGTCAACTCGCTCACCTGCATCTGTGGGTCATGAACCGTAGGGTATCCTGGATACTGATACATGGGCGCTCCCTGTTGTACAAAAGGGGTCCCCTATAACACCTCCCTCGTAGCTCTAGTCCTCCTAGGCGCTCGGGTCGTCTGGGTTGCCTTCTTTCGGCTAGTGGATAGGGTAGGCTCCGGCATCTCATGAAGCACATGGCCCGGGATAAGGTAGGTTTGGTGGGGTGGCTCCATGTAATCTGTGCATAACTCAAGGTGCTCGGTCTCGGGTAGGTTAGCCGGGTCGGGTAACCTCATCCATCTCATACCTCTCACCCTCCAAGTTAGGCCCCCGTCATCCAACACCCTCAACCACTTCTGATGCAGAAAGTAATCTTTATCTAACGCTGGCACATTTTTGAACATTGCCGGAAACTCAGGAGAAGGCTCGAAATTGGCCAACCTCTGGGCCAACCAGGTCGCTATGGCACCACAGCTAAGGTGACGATGAGGAGACTGGGCCATAAGCGCCAAACTAGAACATACAATGGCCGGGGAACTATAGTAAAACCTCGCCTCTATCTTCGGGTTCAAGTAAGACATAAGCAACATCACTTCGTGAGAATTCAGCTTACTCGCGTCGCTCCTCCCATAAAGCAAACAAGTCATCATCCTCAGAAAGATCCTCAAGGTCACATGTTGTACATCATTGATGAGCATGGCAGTAACATTTGGTGAAGTGTCGGTAAGTAAGGAAAGATGCTCACTCGCCCCACACTCCTTAGCCACATCTAGGTAATGCTTCGCGGTATGCTTCTTTAGCCCTATATGGTCAGCTATGTCTTCCATGGTCAACTCAAAATCATTGTTCATCAACCTGAAACGGACGGTTTCAGCATCTTCATTATAGGAATAAGAGCTCATGAACTCCAGGGTGGGAAACTCATAGGAATGCTTCCTCAGCCTATACAACCCAGACAGTCCCAAAGTCTCGAATATATGCCTCACATCAACCTCAATGCCCAACTCCTCCAAAACACTCGTGTCCACACACCTAGTCGCCCTAATGGTACGAGTCATCAAGGAAACAAAAACCTCCCTCTGCCTAAAGTCAGCAAACACAATCGAAGGGTATTGAGTCACAGGTGGAACCGTAGGTCCTTGGCTCCCTTGACCCCTCTCAACGACAACTCCGGACCTAGTCCTCTTGTTGGATGATCTGACGGCGTTAGCTCTCGGCATGCTGCAACAATATCATTTGACAACAAAATTTTGGCTCAAAAGATTGTAAACAAAGGAAAATTTCAGGTTCCCATTACTAAAAAAGTGAAGCTTTAAAACGGATTTTTCGCTCAAAATACCCAAAATCGATTCCAAAAGTTGATAACATTAGCATCCTAYACCTTCTTCTAACCTTAAAAGTGGAATTAAAGTATCAAAAACCAAATTTTGGGGTAAAACCATAGAAAACCCGAGTTCAATTTCTACAAAAAAATTGGCTCAAAATCTCAGTTTCTAGCATCAAAACAAGAGCTAAGGCAAGTTCCATTGAAAATTATCACCTTATATCTTGATTCTAAACATAAAAATTAAGACTTTCGACTTCTAATTTGGGATTTTGCTACACAAAACATAAAGAGTTAGTGAAAACAATGTTACCTTGCAAATTGGAAGAGATTAACTAAAGAAAAGGGATGATTAAAACGGAGTTGAGATGTAGTGGCACAAGATCCTTCAAGCTTTTTGATAGAGAAACAATTTACGAGAGTTTGGAAGAGAGTAATAATGGAGTAGTGTCGAAATAAGGACGAAGAAAAGGTTTATAGATAGTAAAAACATAAATCGTTATTTCTGGGTTGTTTGAGGCACTCGGTCGAGTACGAACCGCACTCGGTCGAGTGGTGTCGAGTATGCACCACTCGGTCGAGTGCAAGGAACTTGATCGAGTGTTGATATTAGGCAGATTCAATCTAAGTTCTGCCTTTTTACGAACTCGGTCGAGTGACCTTGGAACTCGGTCAAGTACGCCCTTGTACTCGGTCGATTTTCCCCAAAAGGTCATATAAAACATTTGCGTTGTCGATATCAGCGTTCCTGCAATATAAAACGTCGTTCGGAGTCCGAGGAGTGTCTCAGAACTCGTCACTAATTAGTTCTTACTCACGATACTATCAAAAGCCAAACACCACAGGTATTAAGCACACTCTAACCACCTTATACTCCATCTTAACTATCGACTCAAAGTGCACGATTATACATCTTAGCATTATGCTCAAGACTTGCACATACCTCTAAGGTCCACACAACATCTGCATACTCCACTACTCGAATGCTCAAACATGTAAAACAGTTACTTCAACATATACTTGACCTTACACCAGTACTGATACACATACATCTACCAAGCAACCATTCATCATTCTTAACTCATACTATGTCACGTTTCTATTAGCTACACATAACCGCATACAATGAAAGCATACTCAGCACATAATATACAAGCAATTTCAACACAACATCCCACCCCAAGGTTGCTGGCTTAAGCATATTGAGGTCGGGGATTCTAGAATGAGGGTGCCTTCTCACCTAAAACCAAACACATGGGGCTCCAACATACATACACCACGTTCATTTTAACTGACACCCTATGTTCATTAGGTTCATTGGTTACAGGTTCCAAAATCGTCGCTCTGATACCACTTTGTAACACCCCTTTTTACCAAGGAGTCTTAACTAGGCCTTCCCTGATAACCAAGGGCGCTACCATCTCGATTGCCCGAGGTAAGTATATCAAATTGACCATCCAAGAACTTTTATTAAATACATTACGAGTTTACAACGGAGACTGAACAACAACTCAACTATACATACTAAAAGATAAATACAACTGATGACTCTACTACCGACTACAGGCATCACTACGTCAGACGATCTCCCAACCCATAGCATATACCAAGCAGCATTACATCCATATGATCAACTAAACCTGCAATCATCCTGCTCACCATCCCCGAATGTATCATCACAGTTTTACAAACGTAAACGGGGTCAGTCAACTGTATAACAATATAATATAATAACAAAGCATTAACATCCACAGTGATCGTCATCAATATCCCCATACTCCATAGTAACCAATAACCGACTATACACCGAGGTGTATAGCCCTGCCAGATTACCCATCGCAACGGGTAATCCACAACGCCAGTGGGGACCACAGCCGTATCACCTAAGCCCCGCTCATCGCAACGAGCGAACCCAAGTCCATTATTGTGCACATCCCTCTTGCATCGAGAAACACAAGAGGTGAACAATGGGGGTGAGACCATCTCTCGCAAGGCTCACAATACCAATAAAATACCAATACCATAACAACAACATATCTCAATCACCAAGTAACAACAAAGATCGTCACATCATACACTATATTGTTCTACAACCAACTGAGTAGGGAAACCCTACCTGGACAGCAACCCAAGAAGCACCGATCAACGCATACACGATCACGGAATATCGCTATCGACACCTACAACGATGGTAGAACCATGTTACACACAACCATAACCCTAAACCCAAAACCTACAGATGGTGACGATGACTTACCTTACAAGAAGGACAGGTGACTAGACTGGAACCGACGCACGCATCCAATCTCATAGAGGTCTTCTAGGTAGAGACTTGAAGGTTAGGTAGGGAGGTGAAAGGTAGATGGAGAAGTGTTTTGATTTTAGGTTTGCGGAAAAGAAATAAAATGAAATGATTCTGGGTTAAGACTTCCGCGTAACATATTACGCTGTCACTCGCACACTCGGTCGAGTACCAATATACTTGACCGAGTCAGGCGCACCCGGTCGAGTGCTTCACACTCGACCGAGTGTCCATTACTAGGTCGAGTTCCCGCGTCAAAACAACGAGTCTAACATGGTCAAAGGTACTCAAGGACAGTCAACGGGCCCCCCCATGGGGCGGGTATTACATTAGTAACGATACTCGGTTTATTGCTATCAAATTTGGGCGTCGTTGCCAGGGAAGACAACAAAGTTAGGAGTTGAATTTGGTTAATTACATGATTAGTTTTTCTTCCATTACTTTTGCTTGTCATAAAAAGTGGTAGTTCTAATTCTTCTTGTTTAGTGTGTAGTTGTTTATGCCTAGTTCTCAAAGGGATCCTCTTGATCAAGACTTTGACCCAAGCACTAGGAACACTTTTGATTGGATGTTCACTAATCCATTCTACCACAGAGGTCAAAGAAGGGAGAGTAGTGAAGAAGGGCCGGAATCGAAACCCATTGAAATTTTACCTTTGGAAGTTCGCTTTCCACAACCAATGGCAAACGAGACAAGAACCATTCGAGAGTTGAGGGCAAGGAATTATGATGAGCAACCGCTTTATATTGCTTATCCACCCATGGAGGCAAATGCAAACTTCAAATTGAAGGGTTATTTCATCCACAATCTCCCTAAATTCCATGGGCATGCGGGGAACGACCCAAACCGTCATCTCTTCGAATTTCATATGATGTGCGAGGGAGCCATACTCAATGGAGTAACGGAAGACAAATTAAACTTAGGGCTTTCCCATTTTCATATGATGTGCAAGGGAGCCATACCCAATGATGTGCGAGGAAGCCATACCCGATGGAGTCACGGAACAACCCAAACCGTCATCTCTCCGACTCGTGTCCGAGATGCCTCGACCCACCCGTGACCTATGAGAGAATTTATCCTCTTATTCCTTCCTTACTACTAACAGTCAAAACTCAAAAGGCCAAACATGACTCCATAAGCTTATAACTTGAGCAAGGGGTAACAGTGGACTATTTCGGTGGTCAAATCTGGTGACTACAACCAAAATCAAAGAACCATCAATCACACAGCTAAAGGTATTTGATTTTCTCTGTTTAAATTCATACCATCATCGTAATTTCCTCCATTATCATTTCAGCATCGTTCTTTCATAAGATCATGAAACCCTAATTTAATGGCACATACTAATTTCATAACAGTCATATTCTGCTTATAATTAGGGAAATAATAATGGCGACTGAGAAAGCAGTAATGGCGCTTATTAGAGCTTCCCGGCCTTCGTTTCGTAATAGTCACGATAAGGTGGCCTTTGTTGTCCACGCCTCCTTCCTCTATGCCGGTTTCGTTCTTACTGCCACCGGCCCTCCCGCTTTCGCTACCGATGTTCTCTCTTCTTCTACCTCCGGTATTTTCTTTTTCTTTTTACTTGTTTATTATCAGTAAAAAGTCCTCCCGTTTACCATTGTATTGGTTGGTCTTATGATAATGTTAGCATGAGACTGTCTCATGTGTCATATAAGAATCCGTGTTTAAAAATTTTGACGGATTTTCAGTTCTTCCCTATTTAGAAATGGGATGGAGGGGGTAGCTGTTTGGAGCACGCAGAGTTTGATACTGACTAAATTATTCGCTTTTACTGTATATTATTTGCTCAGTGTTTGGATTTTCGGCGTGTTAATTGCGCCAATAATCGTTAAATTAATACTTGATTGGAATTTCAGTAGTTTTATTTATATTCCCTGCAAATATATGCTCCTAGGATTAAGTTTTATTGATATGATCTTTGAGGTAGCCAAAGTGAAAATAAGGTCAAACTTTGGGTCACAGTAGTGGAATTAGTATTAGTAAAATCTCTGTGAAAAATAATCCTTACAGTTCTTTGGTTAATTTAGGCATTAACATTCCTATGAATTCTTAATGCATATGGAATAAGTTCCTTTATTCAACTTTATGTGAATTGTTTGGTTCACAATGTACGAACTCAATTCTTAGGAATTCTCAATGACCACGGGAGTAGGTAAGCCGTCAGCCAATCCCCCCACCATTGTAGCGGAATAAGTGATTCATGTGAATCAGCAATTCCTCCATTTTACAATAAAATTGGCAACCAAACAACTCACATATCTGGAGTTCATGGAATTTTCCAATTTGTGTGTTTCTCTTATGATAACCAAACAGCCCACCTACTTTATAAGTTTATAGCGACTTATTTTGGCCCGAGATCAATGCTTCTATGTGATTTGTGTAAGTTGTGTGTGTAATATTATGGTTTCGCTTTTGTAGATGAGGTAGGAATTGAGGGTTGGAATGACGTGGAAGACGAGTATGCCTTTGTGTATGTAAACCCTGAGAAAAGTAACAAGAAGATTTTGGTAAAGTGCTTGGTAATGGGTGATAAGCTGATGGTTGATGCTTTAAGTGATGGCGCATCAGAACCAGTCCACGTTGATATCAAGTACATACATTCCCTATTAAAAATAGTACTGTAGAAATTTACTCTTGATTTTTTTTCAATGTTTGATGTCACATTTGTTCAATTTGTGGGTTGTGACAGTGTTAATGAGTGTGTGGCGGAAACTGATGCAACTGATTATAATGCACAATACAAGAATTTGGGAAAGCTTGTACGCAGTTTGGAGTCTGATGTTTTGCGTAGATTGGATGGTAGCTCTGGTGGCAGGTACATGAGCGGTTATTCAAGGTAATTATTGGAATTTGAAACCGCTCTTACTGTGAAATTCCATTGTTTTCCTGTAGATACTTCATGGAATCGTGGTTATTCAGAGGCTTTTATACTTCAGCAATTCTTGTATGGGATGACTCACTAGTGAGATTTAACTATAGGAGAATTTGAAGTCTTGTACGAGACTAGTTACGAGTGGTGATGACGCAATCCTTTTATATTATATTTTCTCGTTTATTTCTAAGGTTAATGGGTTGATCTCATTCGCGAAACCAATACAAGTTTTTGTGTAGAGTTAATGGGTTGATGTTACACGCATTCTTGTCAGAATCGCGATTCGATCCAACGATTCTACGATTTTACGATCCGAAAATGTTTGACCGATCCTGGATCCTACGATTCTATCAGGCAGGGTTGTAGAATCTTACGATCCTATTAATTTGAAAACTTTAAGAGATGAGATCATAACACGATCCTACGATTTTATGATCCAATTCCATAATAAAAATATTAATATATATTATTATATAATGACACCGTAAAACCAAAATTTCGTGTAAGTTGTAGAAACATGTTCATACAATGATACTAAAACCATTAATTATCAATATCTTATGAATAAATATTAATAAATAAGTGTTTTGATCTTCAATTATATGTTTTTACCAAATAAAAAATTATATTTAGTGAGGTTGTAGAATGTTGCGATTCTCCTATCCGATTCTACCGATTCGATCCTACCCTCCCCCATCGATCCAAAGTAGAATCCCGATCCTAACAACATTGGTTACACGTGATACTGTCTCGTATAGTTGTTTTCTATTTACATTTTTGTTTGGTGTCATTGCATTTCATAAGACAAACATGTTTGTGATTGAGTTATCTGTCATCGAGTATTGAGAATGCAACTGAAACATGTGAAAACGCAAAATAAATTACTCTGTATTATTTAAATCAACAGTGAGATATTGCTTTAATCAAGTGCCTTGCCAGTAGTAGTTTAGAATTCCTAGTCATGCCTTAATTCTCATGCTAGACCTTTTGATTAGCTATATGCCTGTTCGTTTGATTTCTTCTATTATGAATATGCTTGCGTGTTACTATGAAATTTCAATTGTGAGGCTTAATTACTCTTGAAGTATTCTGTTTTTGAGATACTGGCGCGCAAAGGCCAATACACATAATGAGGGTAGGAAGATTCGAAATTCCGAAAATGGAATCCACTGTACTGTATTCAGTGCCTTCATGTTAATAACTAGACTAGACTTCTATGTTTTCAAGAATCAGTTTGATCTCAAATTCTAATTATACGATATAGAAACTCAAAGTCGTATTGCGTCTCAATCAACCCCCCTTATTTCCTATGAATTGGTGATTTAAGAATTTCGCATTCAATTATTATGCTTACAGGTTTTACCTTATATTTACTCTACAGCTTACGTTCTTCTGATGAGCCCAACAGAAATATCGATGGATCTGAAAGTACTCAGGGTTCTCCTGCTGGGTAACCATCAATTTTTATATTTATTTATTTTATATTTATAGAAATTATCTCAGAGTAGAGGCTCTCTTTCAGATATTTTGTTACCAGTTACGCTGGGTAATTTCGTAGCAGTTAACCAACAACTCACGGTGCTATGTGGGATTTACATTTAGGGGCCTAGGACACCTAATATATAAAATTAGTTGCTTGTCTACCTAGTCCTTTGAACAAACATGTTTTTGACAAAAGGCAGACTAGTACTCCGTAGTATTTAGGTAGAAACGGTATTCTAAAATTTGAAAGAGGCAAAGCTGATTACCTGCTTTGTGTTTGTCGTCATTAGTGCTCTCAAAACTCCCCTATTCCCTGATTTCTTTTCTATTGCTTCTCTGTATAGATTTGTCCTCCCTCCTGTCAATCCTGTTGGTGGAAGTGATCTTTTTCCAAGTGGCGGAGCTGGAATATATCCTTCGAGGTTGGTTTCTTTCTCGTCTTATCGTGCATTTTCTGCTAAATGCCATCATTATGTTCCATAACCCCCTTAGCAGTTAGCACTAACCTGCTTTATCTTTTGACATATAACAGAGGTGGTTTCGGTGGTGGATCAATGTTAGTAGGTTTGTAATATTACCCACTTCTTTTCCCAGCATTTTGTTTAAACTTCCTTAGCATTTGAAATACGTCATCGTGCTTTCAGGCCCTGAAGATCCTAGATGGTTTGGTGGCGGTGGTGGTCCATTCTCTCATATTCCAGGAGGGCTGTGAGTATTAAGCTTTGTTTTTTTTTTTTTTTTTATTCGTGCATCTCAGGTTATTTTGACAGGTCTGGTCATGGTTTGGTTGAAAACATTTCCTTTTTTCCTTCTGACAGTGGGGGTCCACCACCTGGTGCTCGATTTGATCCTTATGGTCCGCCGGGGGTGCCTGGGTTTGAACCTGGTCGTTTTGGAAGGTATTGATAATCTTTTGTTTTTGCTTTTGTACTTTACAGAACCTTTGTCGTTAAAGGAAATGGCAAATACCCCTAAATAAAAAGGGTATAAACTTATAGTAACAGATATCCGAAATCACATCCATATAATCTTTTTTCCCCACTTATATGAATTTTTTTTTTTTTTTTTTTTTCAAATAAATTTAACTTTGAAGATGTTTTCCCACAATATAAAATACTCCATAGTTAAAATTTTGGGAAATTCTCACTTGTACCCCTCTGGTATGAGCTAATCCTACATATACCCCTACTTTTCAAGAAAGCCCACTTGTACCCTTCAACTTCCTAATTATTCTCACTTATACACCTTAAGTATAGTAAATGATGAATATTGATCGATTAAGTGGGGAAGAAGGGTAAAARATGAATGAATGTTGAAGATGAATTGTAGTCGTATAAAATGAATTTGGTCGAAAAAACAATGTTTGTTGGAGAGAACAAATATATATCTCAATCACGGTACTCTTCTTCATATTGTTTGCATAGCCCTTAACATTTTATTTGACGGTACTTAACATTTCTTCTCCACTTTATAATGACAAACGAGAATTCACTCAATATCTTAATTGTTGGTGCTTAGTATTATGGTCATAATTCCTATGTAACTAAATGTTGGAGTGTAGGCTTTCCTTAAAAGTAGGGGTGTAAGTGAGATTAGGCTTATAAGTGAGATTAAACTAGTAAATTGGCGGGTATTAGTGAGTTATCCTGAAAAGTAAGGGTACAAGTGGGATTAACCCATACCAGAGGGGTACAAGTGAGAATTTCCCTAAAAATTTTAAGTGATAATATTTACATCATTATTTTTATAATCCAATGTGACAATTTCACGTATCATCTCTCCTATTTGGAGCAAGAATCAAAGTTGACGATTGTTAACCACTAAAATCAACCACGGACAACATATTTCGGATGGAGCCATGGAGGTAGTAATTGATACTCGGGTTATTTTTATGATCTCTTAGATTCCCAAGAGGGCCAACACCCCAAGGTGGCACACACCCAGATCTTCAGCCAGGAAGTGGAGAACCCGGGAGGAGGATCCACCCTGACCTCGAGCAGCCGGGAAGTGGTGGCTTTGACTTTATTTAGATATTTCATATTACTACTTTGGTCACTTCCTTGTTGGATTGGTGATTGTCTGTCTATACTCCATCTATATATATTTTGTAAAACTCCTTTGACAATGGATATTTAACTAGTTAAGGTTTCTTTATTCCATTTTGCGACTTTTAATCGATTTTGGAAGGGTATTGCTGTATCATGCCCTTTAAGGTCTTTGCGTTGGGCAACCCCTTTCTGTTGTAGAGTCTTGCTGTATCACCACATCATCTGTCTTTGCTTTCTCATCAGTCTCTGCTTTCGTCTCCTCTAATGTATGGTTTATAGTTTATCGTTTATAGTTCCATCTTGTATAAGATTAGCATTCTTATCTGAGTAAATATCTTTCCGGTTTTTCTATCCTATGCCAAGTAGGCATATGATAAGGAAACCAAAAAGGAAAGAATTAAATGATTTTTATCTCATTCCAATCTTGTTCTATTGCACTTTCCCTCTCAATAATTCACATTGCAATTTGTCTCCCTTGTGACGGACACTATCCGTCACAAGGTAATGACGGACACTATCTGTCTCCCCATGCAATTGTCCACTCCACTAACAATAATACTCCCTTTTTGTCACTTCCATTTTGAAAAAATCAATAATCATCCTTTCTCCTTAGAGTCCTTGCGCTTTTTTTTTTTCTTTTTCAAAACCAAGGCAAACCAAAATACAATCTTCATCTCCTACTTGCTCAACCATATTTAGAATTTTCCTTGGACTGAGGTTTAAGTAGATCTTTACATATTAACATATCTATACCCCTTAGTAAAATGTGGGTAAGACATGTTACTATTTATAATGAATAGTGTTTTTTTGCTTGACTTTGCTTGACCTTTGTGTGGGATTAAATTAACGAGTTGGGCAGACATGGAATTAAGGGATTGGCCCAATAGGTTTTCAGCCCAATAGCTTTCTACAGCTAAGTAGACATCTTGCCTTTGCCAGCTACCATTGCCACGTTTCACATTTCGACTTCTCGTTCGTTTAACCCCCAGTAGCTACCCTTTCCTCTCTCATTCCTCACTTTCCCGTCAACTTTCTCTCCTTCCCTTTTCCTCGTATTCTGAGGTTAATTCCGGTGGTAATGTTGGGCACTGTTTTCAATCAAATTTACTCTGATAATAATGACATCGTGATCATGGTGGTATCATCATCATTGTTATGATTAGTCTGCTATCTAT
>VHZZ01010260.1:16673-30521 GCA_009801015.1 Silene noctiflora | reverse complement strand
CGTTTTGCCTTGTAATCAGTTGTAAACCATTTAATTGGTCTATTATCGACGTTTGATCATTACTTGCCTCGGGAAACCGAGATGGTAGCACCACTATCTGTTGGGAAAGGTCTTTTTAAGGCTTCTTAGTAGATGGGGGTGTTACAGAATCAAACTACGCTAATATAAATATCTTGGGGTATGGCGCGCAAAGCGCGCCATACAACAACTAGTTTTGGTAAACGTGGTGATATGTGTTAGTATTTCAAAAAATTCAAATGTAACCACTTTAATTAAAAAAGTACTTATTCTTAATTGTATTGTCATAACTCATACTCCGTCCAATCCACACCAAACTCCCCACTTACTATATATATGGAGCATCTACACCAAACTCCCCATTACCCTTCTAAGTAAAAAGTTTGACCAAATAGTCCTTATTACTACTATTTATTTACACATTTGCCATCAACTTTATCCCTCTAATCCACACCAAACTCCCCACTTACTCATATTCAATACCCATTTTACCCTTACTTTTCCTTGTTTCTTAAAACATGTGAAAACCTATATGAGGAGTTTGGTGTGGATTGGAGGGAGTAATACCTTATGAAATCTTAACATATTAACATAAATTACTTAACATAGTGACATGCGTATTAGTGTAGAAAATGTGAGCACCTTAGTTGAGAATTGTACCTATGTTTGTTGAACATTAGAAAATGTAATGACCTTAACTTACATGATAACATCTAATACTAACACATGGTGACATATGTGTTTATGTTAAAATGTGATTACCTTATCAAAGTAATGTGATTATATTTAGAATGTACCTCAATTAGTTTGAAGTTTAAATAAATCTTTACACGTTAACATATTTTAGTAAACATGGTGACATGCAGGGGCGTCTTAAAGTTAATGGAGGCCCGGTGCAGAATGAAAAAACGAGGCCCCATATATGAATGTATAAGTGTACTACACGTCGAGGTTTGTATTGAATTTTATTAGTAAAGCTTGTAAATTCGGTGGCCAAAACTGGAGGCCCGGTTCCACCGGCCGTGGTCGCCCGGGGTATTAGACGCCCCTGGTGACATGTGCTAGTTTTCAAGTGCGGCCACCTTACTTAAAAATTATCTATTCTTAATTGTATTGCTATAATACCTTATGAAATCTTAACATGTTAACATAAATTGCTTAACATGGTGACATATGTGTTAGTGTAGAAATGTGACCACCATAATTGAGAATTGTACCTATGTTTGTTGGTGTTCTTGATAATTCAATTTTAGATGAAGATTTTATGACAAAAAATGAAGATTTAAAAGGTAAAGATTTGAATTTTGGAGGTGTAGGGATAAAGATGATGACCACGTCAAAAAAAATGAAAAGTTGTGATGTGGTGGAGTTTCTAATACAAGGGCTACTTGTACCCTACAAAATATAATATTTCTCTATTGTACTCCATACAATCACACAAATAATAAACAATACACACTTGCTCAAAGTGCATTTGACCTATATTGTTAGAAAATGCTACTATTCGCTCCGTCTCTAACTCGTGACGGATGAGAACTTGTGTTCACATTGGGAACCAAAGGTAAGAGGAAAGGTTTACTTACTTATGGGACAAATAAAAGAGACGAGTTTGTGGAATTTAAGTGAAACTCACACTCATTACGCCCCTTAATTTTCGTAACATTTTCGTTTTTTTGTCCATCTTTCTAACAACTCTCTAAAACATATTAATCGTTTCTTCGAATATTAGCGGAAATGATTTTTTTCAACGCCTCGTTTTATTATGTTTTCAATTCATACAACGACAAACGAAATCAATTCAACAATGAGTTCAACAAACAACAACATTAGCTTTATAACGAAGAATGTGATTATGATTAAGATGGAAGAGATTTTGTAGACGATATTAACAATTAATATCAAGATATTAACAGAGAAGGAGGAAACCACAGAGGTATTATTTTTTTTGTGAACTTTTCAAAAGAATTATAGTTGACGCGTAACTTTTTTCAGGAAAAGAGTCTATTTGTATCAGATTCATGAATTGGCCTCGCCCTTTTCGTGTGGGAAATACTAATCAAGAAAAGAGTCTATTTGTGTCAAATTCATGACCTTTTCTTGTGGGGAAACACAAATCAACCTTGGCACATTTGATTCGTGCGATCCACATGAATTGGTCCGGGCTTATTCGTGTAAAAAACACGAATAAGCCTACGCTGAAGCCATTACATGTTTCTCACACACTTTGGCCCGACTTTTTTGTGTTTTCTTCACGAATGTTTTTTTTTTTAAAAAGTAATTATGTTTCTGTAATCGTTATTTTTAGGTAATAATTGAAGATCTTATTGCTAGACAGGGTTGGCCATAGTGATTGATTTGTATTTGAAATACGGTTAAATCATTTGAAAATGCATTTGATCGTGGTGATATATTAAATGACTTATGATAATTGATAATGACTTTCATTGATAAAGGCATACTATTACCCAAAAAAAAGCCTTCCTTATAATATCGTCAATATATGAGTGGCATGGTAAATTCGCTAGGAGGGCTAAGGATCGTGAAAATCCACGAAGGAAATCCAAATACTATGTACATCTTCGATTAAGGTGATAAAGAGAAATAATTATAGATGGATAGTAATTGCGAAATTTGAGATTCACAATCAGAAATTTGAAAACTATTGAACGAGAATGTAGAACAAAGCTTTTAGAAGAGCAAAAATATAACTTTACAAAATAACTCCTCTAAGGTGTCTTGCTCTTTTGTTGATCATAACAAGACAAAGAAAGTCATAGAAGAAGTTTATGACGGGAAATGCAGTCCCCACATGAGCGTCATAATACTCACAAAAACATAGTTAGGTTAGTACATAACTGGACAACCATGAAAGCTGATTGCAGAAACTACGTCCAGCGTTGCCATAACTATAGCCGACAGAAGTAGACCTACCTGACCCAAACCAAAACTCGACCCTCGACATCTCTCGATAAGATTCTTTACAAAATATGGACCTACCCAATTGAGTTGGAACTCCCCTCTCGTATCATTGGCAGAGGAGCCCAGACTGATTTGAGTACTAAATCTAGACATGGCAAACAGATCGGGTCTTGTCGGGTTTGTGTTCGTGTCACATGTAAATGGGTCACAAGCCCTTCATCTCAAACCCGACCCATCAAAACCTCGTGTCGTGTTCGTGTCGACCTACTTATATATATAAATGGGTCATCAAGCCTCAACCCTAACCCCTTAATTTGTGTCGGGTTCGAGTCGTGTTTTCGTGTGATGTCTATATTTGGAAAGTGTAAATACATTTATGTGATGGATGCTCAAGAAAAATTAAGATTAATTTGGTAAACACGTCATTCGTGTCAGATTCGTGTTTAGGGAGCTCAACCATAACCCGACCCAATTAAATACCGTGTCATATTCGTGTCGAACCACTTACATAAACGAGTCATTGAGCTTCAACCCAAACCCGTTAATTTGGTGTGAAAATTCGTGGCGTGTCATTGTTTACCCGCTCTATCTAAATCCCCTTCTGATGTATCTATGCTAGACTTTATTATTAAATGCACTCGGAATGCCTCTTACAAACTTAAGAGTGCAATTTTGGCGCCATTTCTGGAGTAACAATAGCAAAACTCAGATTTGCTATCACGGATTGACGGGCATCATCCATGTCGCACACCCTAAATCCTCAAAGTAAGCACATTATTAACTAAATTCCTCAACTTTGCATTCCATATTGCTTTGATTTTCGAATTTGTCTTTTAATTTGAAAACGCTATACTTTAGGGTTTCCCGATTGCTGTTTTTGTGCTTAAATCATGCAATTCTCTGCTCGAAATAATTACGTCATTTGTTTACGTATTCCATTTTTGGGTGTCTCGTTTACCTTTCTATTTCAAGAATGCCTTTGATGGGCAATTTGCCAAACTCAATTTGGTCCACTTGTCATCCAATAATTGACCCCTTCTATTTCCTTGGTTTTTGTACTAAAACCAAAGGTAAACTAATGACCGGGATAGATGGAGTATATTGTCTGACAGGAACCGTTCAATTAAGGCCGGTGAATGTCTCAAAAATTAAGTAGAGTAGTTGATTGATGTAAGACATTAAAATATCTACTATCAGTTCCCAATCATGTCTATCATTTGATCTAGTAAATATACGTGATCTGCTGCTTTGCATGACATCTCTCTTAATCATTTGTTTAGTGATGGAATTTGCTTGATTTTTTGGCATTTTGAGGGGTGGGATTCAGACATTTTGTGAACAAGTGGGACGCGGATGTTAATTTACTTTGCACCTAGGTTAGAAGAATTTAACAACTTTCAAGTGGGGTTTGTGTCATCGATTCACTAAGTATACAACTTTATCTGTAAGAAACGTCATTATCAATTTTTTTGATGGATTGATGCTCTATCAGATTACTTGATTCCAACATTGTTTACACTTTATAAGGGATGTTTCAACTTTCAATACTTTATAAGGGTACAAAGTGTGGTGTACACCGCAATAGGGGTGTCTATGGGCAGGGTATAAGTAGGTATCCAAACTGCACCCGTCCCAGTTGGAGCGGATATGGGTAGAGTTTTAGAGGGTGCTGGGATTATTGAGACTCTTTTAGAAGTATTCAACACAGCTGCATGTCCATGTCCATGTCCAAACTGTGTATTTTCTTTCATATTGACAATCAATGAAAATCTTAACTTATACTTCGTAGTGAGTAGTGACTAAACTGGTTTTTACCAAGCAACTATTGAATCAAGTTAAAGTATAGACGAGTGGTAGATAAATGAGGCGGGTATGATTTTAGATCTTCATCCGTTGGGCCTGGTATGGGTTTGGAATCTTCCATTCGCCATCGGTGGTGGGGTGGATATCATATGAGTTTTGCTTGGTGGTTACGGTTGCGGGGGAGTCTACATTTGCCGTTGCCCACCCTAATGACATCCCTAGATCCAGGCGATGGTCCAATTGTTGATGTCATGCCGGTCTTTGGTCCGAACGTGAACCTTACCAAATGGACCATGGTCATTATCGGTTTTTAGGGTGATGTACCTGGTTTTTGAAATCTCTTTAAACTAGGAAGTCTGCCCGTGTATGAATTAGTCCTGCTACAGTCCATCTTTGATTGTTTACTGGGTTTCACATTTTAATTTTAGACAATCATAGTTTTAATGTAGTTGTTTTTTCCCTTTACGACCCATAATCACGTTTTGGAATTCCATTTTCATAATCCGGTCAAAAAATTTCTGTGAAATAATATGCTGATTTTTAGTTTTAAAGTAATGAAGCAGAGAACAGTGTTGGTAATATATGATGCTCAATTAAGATGATTCATTGTTGTGAGCCAGAAATTATTTTTTGTTGATAGATATTTTAGCTTTACCACTACTATTTGTGGGATTAAATTAGGAATGCCTGAAAGAGTTACTAGTTAGTTTTGTGTTGTAGATGAGTGACAATATCCTTCAAGTGGTGTCCCTGGACCATTATGGACTATATGATCCTACTTAGCTCACTTGTACTTCTGTACTGTCGACAAGTGTCACCGTACGGTGTCTAAGAATATTATGAAGATAAATGGTAATATGAATATGAAATATTGTTTTCATAGTGGATGCTTTGCTCAAGATGTGAGATGTCTATTCAGACTTGTGATATGAGAAGAATTGATGCTTCTAACAGAATATCTGCTCACAGGACTGCATTAAACATGCATTGAAGCTTAATATATGTGACAATCACTTTCATCTGAGGAAGGTTTGTAATATTTCTGCAGGCTACCCCTAATAGAAGCTAATTCTAAGACATTGTGCCCCTTATGTGCCTCAAGAGGCCATTGAACAAAGACTCCATCTTCACTAAATCTACTGTCACAATCTTCAGAACACTCATTAGCCCAGTTGAAGCTCTAGTGTCTCATTTCGATGACTTTACTTATGTGTTGGAAGATTCAACATTATCCTATCATAAGCAGAGCTTCAAAACGTGGTCCAGTTTTTAACAAATGGTTATCATTTATTGGTTCTTGGAATTGGACTTATATACATTGCTTGCACTAAAGCGTCATTAGTTAAATATAGCCTATTTTTTTCTCAAGTTTAATAATGAATCACTAGTTGAATGAAACACAGAAGTACGTCACGGAGTCCTCACTATACAGTTTTAATTTGCCTTAATTCTTTGAAGTTGATGCCTGATGGACAGATTTTATGTAGATCAGTGCAAGTATATTTAGCTTGCTTACACATGATGCTAGGGCTACTGAGCTGCTCTAGGTTTTCTGTTTGGCTCTTTAATTACCTTTTTAAAGAATATCGCTATGTTGTCTACATTATTTTTTGCCCGAATTAAAACGATCATTAGATTCTTCTCGACATGTTTTTTGTATTCTGTTTTATAAATAAGTATTGCCAGTGGGCATGTATATTTGTTGTTATTCTTGCTAATATAGGATTCTATTGCTCATGCACCATTGTGTTATTGAAGTTACAACTTCTAATAATAAAAAGCAATTGTTGTTGCAGAATTCCAATATATGCCTGAAGAAAACGTTGCACACCGTTATATTTTGCTTTCTTTAACAAAGCAGTAGTGTGACCACATTTTGCTAAAGGTATACATTGGAGAAACCTCATGTGTATATTTTCCCTTCTCTCCGGGTCGCTTGGCTCTGGAATCAGAATAAATGGAGAATTTCTGTTGTGTACTCTCCCAATCACCAAGCTGCTAAATTTTGCAGGGGGAGTGTAAAAGCAGCCATGTCAGTGACTAATGATTGAAAGGTGAAGCTTCTACATCAATCATCATTTGTGACATTTCTTCACATTGCCACTTTTTCCTTTTCTGGTTGCTACTGATTCACTTATTGGACGTGTCTGCTTATATTTTTATTCCCCACCCACAGAATACCACTTAGTTTTTCTGAGGAAAGAGCCACGTTCTGGGAATGACTTCCTATATTAAAATTAATTTTCCTTTTCCCTGATCATTAGTGAAACTTGAAAAAGAATGACTGATTTGGGTTATCTCAATTTATAGTAATTAGTAGTAATATGGATTTTTTTTGTTTCATTACAAAGATCAATTACTAATTAAGTTGCACTTATGTTTCCACTCACCATTCTTTATTATCTTCCAGTATAAGTCACTGAATAATCAAGAATAGGAAAGGTAGAAGGTTTGTCATTTTTGATTTTTCTTCGAAACATTGTTTGAGGTGCATGATTCAAATTACAGTTATGGAGTTAGACTTAATGCCATATTCTGATGGGCTTATGGGTGTTTTTCAGTTGATTTTTCATCCACTGCCTGTAAATGCTAATTAAATATCTTGGGTCTTTGGTTGTACTCTTCACGGTGCTTTTCCTTAGTGGCCCAAATTGCTAGAGTTTTATTTCTTTTTCTTATTTTGTTGATATGGTTTTAATATCTGTCAATTTATGACATAGATATGGAATTTGATGTATTCTAAGATTGCTATTAAGGGCTTTGTAGTGGAATGTATAAATAAAATAGACTGTGTTTCTTATGGTGAATAAACTGTGCTTCTCATTGAGAGTACCAGAAACAACTTTCTGTAATTACTGGGAATATTATGTTTATTTTGATCCCTAACCCCGATTTAGGTGACGAGAAAGCGACATTTGAAATGAAGCTAAATAGAATCTTTTTTTTTTTCAAGATAATGTCGAAAAATAAAAAAATTATCTTTTCGGTTCGGAAGTAAAATTAATTGTTAAAATGGTGTCCAACTAGGATTGGCAATCCCAAACCAAATCTACTCTACCCTTACCTTATCCTCACCCGGCTCTATTGTTCTTCCAACAGCCCCCGGTGATTTTGTTCGAGTACAATATGTTCTCTTGATAGCTAAATTCGAGTTTCTACTATGTTTTGTTACTCGTGTGACTTCAAATAAGCCCGATTTGTATAAGACGAAACAACATTACTTGGACGAAAATTAACACAAAATTAGTGAAATTGCAAAGGTCTAAATAGTTGCGGACTTGTACAAATTGTAGAACAGTAGATGTGGGTGAGGATAAGGTAAGGGTCGAGTAGATTTGGTTAAGGAATTCTCAATCTTAGTTGGACCCATTTTAACAAATTAAGTTTAGTTCCGAACCAAAACGATATTTTTTTTTTCGAAAATTAGTTTAAAAAATATTCGCTAAATATGTTGATACATGTTTGAAGATATTGTTAGTCATCGAGATGCTGCAAGGCCGCCAGTATAAGAGATGTGATATTACATTAGGCTCCTAAGGCTACTAATTAATAGATAATGCTACACACCAATACTATTAGGCAGTATTAGCTGTATAGTTAGCCTTTTAGAAGATTTATCTTTACAAACTAAACTAATTCTATCTCTGAAGATTGAGTAGGGAAAGTAGAGTACTCAAATGGGAGTTTGGACAACCCAAAGGTTGGCACTGAGAATTAATTATCTGATTCTGTAAAGCCATTGCCCATGCATAAACTATCAGGATTTCTGGTTGATGCTTTATATATACTTGTTTTTGCTGAGTGCCTGTCATTTCCTGCATAAGTTCTAGTCCCTTTTGATTGATAGCTCTCATTCTTTGCTAATCTTATAAAATAACAATGGCAACTTTTCAAGAATATAATATTATGTTAAAAACATGCACCTTATTTTGTCTAGAAAGAGGAAAAACTGAAACAATTCTTAGTCTTGTCTCTTTGGGATAGATTCTCTTGTCTTATGTTACAGGTATAATTGCATATTATATATTGTGATATCTAATCCTAGAAGTGATGTATTCTTTAGGTCGGATAGCGGCGCAATTAACGTAGTATATGCCACCTAATTGTTTTCGGTTCGTTAATTTTGTTTCTTTGATTTTTATAAAGATTTTCTTTCATAGAACACCGAACACCCCATCAAGGACACATGACCTTATTACCCCATCAAGGACTCATGTTACCCCATCAAGGACCTGGACCATTACCCTCAGCTAGGCCGTAGGTGAGACCTACTAGGGGTGGGGTTGGAGGAGAGGGATACATGCCATTTCAAAAATTATATGCTGAAAACCTTGCAAAGGTCTTTGCAAGATTTGAACTTCGGTGTACTTTCTAGGTATTGGCTCATTTGTTGTTACAAAAATGTTACTATTCAGGTTAATTTGCCTCTTATCAGGGAAATCATGTACTTAACCTTACTCTAACGGCAAAACTACAAATAGTTTGCTTTTAACCTTTTTATTTCCAACGCAGCCAAAGACTCATTTTTAGTTTTTGAGTATGATGGATTGAAGCAATGGCTTATTAAAAGCAACCTCTCTCTACCTTAACACAAGTGTAAGATTGCGTACAGTCGAACCACCTTGCCTGGGGGAGGGGATTCTGCAGCTCTGGGGTAACGGTTTTTTCTTTTTTGTATCAGTGACCAATAACCTTGTAGAAATTGTACTATGCTGTACGATTTGAGATTGTTGTGGTGATTTGGCAAAATGCTGACATCCTCAGTTATGTTATTGGTTACTGAAAAGAAAAAAATTCCTCTATCTTTTCTTGATATGAACTCTTCTCCTGCCTAATGCCTTCTATGAGTCCATGACAAATTGACAACAGATACATAGTTGATTAACCACTTGGAATTATTCTTTCACTGTGCAGGAAACATTGCAAGCATTCCATTTGAGCTGCTTGATAAGTAAAGGCATGCAGGGGCTAATGAGTGGATATCTTATGATGCATATTTTAAGACAGGTTAGTCATCACTAAGCTAAACACTATCCAAGTTGGCCACATGACTTCATCAGAAGCATTTTAAATCTAACCCGGTGTATTTGTTTAATATCTTATTATTTTATTTGGATTGGATTCCTCTTCAGGAAATCATAGTTTTTTTTATTCTTTTTTTTTTTGTGGTGCAATGTAATTTTGTGCCTTACCTTGTCCTAAGTTTTCATTTAACAATTTAGACGAGGATTTAGGAGTTGTTCTTATGATTAAACAGCGGTAGTTGGTCATTACTCTGTTTCAATTTTATCCTCTTGACTAGACATTTCCGACCATTCTGTATCCGTGTACTAAATTGATTGTCCATTAGTCTTTATACGCACAGAAAGTGGGTGGAGTGGGTGAGCCTTCACAGTCCACACAGTTAACAAGGTATCTTTTGTTGGTGGAAGAATCAAGTATAATTCAGGCGAAGGTAAATAGTCAGGACTAGAGTTCATGACTTACTTATTGTAAACAAGCACTATCAAACATTTCAATAACTTTTTATAGGCATGATTCTAATATACTTACCTTTCACCAAAAAAAAAAAAAAAAACTTTTTACAGGAGTGAGAGAATCCATCCTGTAGAAGCATCTTTGGAGGGTTATATCTAGCCACTTCCTCTCTTAGCCTACTTGATATAGGCGTATTAGGTTAATAACTACGCTAAATGCGATAAGCTAGCCTAAAATCTAATTTTGGCCTTCAGGACAGGAGACCACGTTCTTTATAACCACCACCGCCAACCCTATATGACAGATGCAGGAGTCCCATAAATTGCAGTAGATCATAAATGAATTAATAAAAATTTCTTGGGATATGATTAAGAGTGGAGTGAAGAGAACCTATAATTCACCTTTTCTAGGATTTTCGCCGACTCACAAAGGAATCAGGATTCAGGAGTATACAAGCTAAAAAATCTGTGTGCTTCATAAGGAGCATATAGAAAGTATTTGGATTCTGCAGCAATTATTTTTCATGGCCAATGAAGAGCTAATACTAGGTTTCTATGTTTCTATGTTTCTGATAATTTCTTTTGTAATTTCCTTCCGAACAGTTTAAAGCAAAAAAATGCCATTCCAATCTCACAGTGAATCAATTAGCTGTTTCTTTTAATGCTCTCGTATTGTTCATCTCCCAATCATGCAATGAGGGCCCGAAACACCCGTACTTCAGAACATTCTTTCCTTCCTCTTCTTTCTGCTTTCCTTTTCACAGTTAGGCTCCTTTTTTCTCTACCCTCTCATAGAATCCTACTATATAAATACCATATGATACATCTCTTTGAAATACAACTCAAACTTCACTTAACAGCACTATTAACACACTAACAAGTAACATTAAACATCATTCTGCATTAAAAATATTAATATGGAGAGAAACCAGTTACATCGCCAGGTTACTCAGATGAGACAATCCTTCTTTGATCAGGTTTTCCCTTGCTTCCCCACATAGCGTGTCTCATTTTCGTTTTTATCCCAGTGGCAATATATCTTAATATGCTTTCATTTCAGGGGTTTTTGGATGATCAATTTGTCCAGTTAGAAGAACTTCAGGATGACACGAACCCAAATTTTGTGGAGGAGGTGGTAACTCTGTTTTACAGAGATTCAGGAAGATTGCTAGCCAATATAGAGCAAGCAATGTAAGAACTTTTCTTTGTTCTGTTCTGTGTTCTTCTTGCCATTCGCTGTTTTCCCCATTTATTTCTCTTTTTTTGTAATCTATATTTTAAAGGGTTTGAACTAGAAACAGTTACATAACAGTTTTGGTCTGATGTTCGTGCTGCAGGGACAGGTGCCCTCTAGACTTCATCAAGCTGGAAAACCACATGCAACAGTTCAGAGGCAGTTGCTCTAGGTACTTGTGAAGTTCTGAGGCAGTGTTGAACTCAGATTTTTAAGTTCCCGGGGCCCTGTTGATATTTTAGAGATTATCAAACAAAAAAACTTAAATTTTCGAGCAATATGTAAAAGAAAATTTACTTTTCCATTGTCTGAGTACACCGGTCCTATAACGTGTATCCGCCACTGTTCCGAGCTAAACTATTTTTACATACTGGTATATTCTTAAAGTAACTATAATGTTCACCCTAATGCTGATGAACAACTTTATGTATGTGCAGCATTGGAGCCAAGAGAGTAAGAAATGAGTGCAATCAGTTCAAAGAATACTGCCGGGCTGGAAACACCGACAGGTAATTTTCTTATCAGTCTTGAACCTATACAAAATCAGTATGTCTAAACTCATGGTCTTGTCAGTCTTAGACTATCTTTTATCTCCAGACTCTAGTCTTAACACTATAATATATAGCAATTCAGACTTTCTTCTTTTTGAGTTCTGTTCTCCATCCCATCAAACTTACTAAAACAATTTGTGCGATCCACTTTTTTCACTCCAATTTCTGTTCAAAGCCTGAAATTGTGTCTTGGAAACCCAAGATTGAAAACTCAAACTGGTGAAAACACCCTCCTACTTAATCCCTGGTACAAACACATATGCCTACCCAATTCTGAGTATGAGACGCCTCCTGTTATTACTGCTAGAAAAGAAGGATTAGGTCGATTCTGATATGCTTGAAAAAGATGTCCATATCTCCATATCTTTGAATGACACACTAGTCTTTTTATTCATAAGCCTTTCGAGCACCTCCTATGCTGCGGAAGCCTACGAGCTGCTTAATACGAAATAGCTTCATGTTGAAGGATTATCTATAGGCTCACCGAGACGGTATTGTACAGTACTTATGCGAATGTTATTAAATCCCTTCAAAAGTAAGGAATTGGCAGTCCTTAAGGATGGTCTTGGAGTGACAATAGTGCCTCTCATTTTTAAGTGTAAGCAAGCCATTGAGGCTGTGGAACTTTTCAAAACTCCCTTATAGAAAGGTCAGTAAACCAGTCATGCCAAAAATTCAAAGGGAATAATTTAGCGCCAATAAATCTATATACTATGACACGTTAAACTTATGCTGAACATTAAATCTCCATTTTTCCTGTACGTCTCTTGTAAGGTGACTTTACATTAGCATATCGTAAACCACTCATTAAAGGCAAAAATGGTACTCCGTCATTACCATTTGACTTTAAAATATGGAATGATCTATGGTTTTGTAAGACTGTTGCTAGCATAAGTAGTTGCATTTTTCAAGTCACTCACGAACTTTCCCGTGCCTATTTGTAAGCAGTTGCAAGCGGACTTTCCAGCAAATCAAAAGAGAATATACGACTCTGAAAAGGAAGCTTGAATCGTACTTCCAGGTCTACTTCATATTTTATTATTTACCTGTGATTCTTGTCCTTGTTGCTTCTACCATTTGCTTGAATGGCGGTTAAATCTTTTTTACTTATGTAATTTAGTTGGTGAGACAAGTTGGACCAAGGGAGATGGCTACTCGACCGCGCTAGATACCAGAGAAGAGTTCAATGAAGAAGTGGTTACAACATTGTGAATGCTGGATTTTGTACCAGTCTACGTACTCGAAAATCCACCAAAATGAAGGCCTTTGGCGGCACTGTCTCCTTTTCCTTCATGAAGGCTTGGAAGAGTTATACTTCCATGGTTTTGTTTTTGTTTTTTTCGGTGCTTCAATGTCGTATGTAAGAAATATAGGATGTATGCATCTTATGTTGAATGAAAGGTAGGTTTAATAATGATTGAATCCGATTCTTAAAAAAAAATGATTTAAGATTATAAAGCTGAAAAAAAGAAATTTAATACTGCATACTCCATATAGTATAAACGCAAGATTGAAGACGGACACTATCTGTCAATATGCAAGTGACATTATTCATGGGGTCCTCAGCTTGTGACGAATAGTGTCTGTCACAAGCAAGACGCTTTAATATATAAATAGAGGCAAGTATGGTTAAGATACTTTGGTTTCTAAGAATTTGCTTCAACGTAATATTCCGTTTCATATTGTATTTTTTTTTTTTTGCTATTTTTACAACGTTTATTTGCTTCAACGTTTCATTTTCTTCAATGTTAATTTTGCTTTTGAGTGTCTAATCAAGATTCYAAATGCAAAGAGAAGAAACATAGTGAGACTTGCTTTTTAGATATCATATTTATAGTTCATTTTA
>VHZZ01010258.1:34901-48420 GCA_009801015.1 Silene noctiflora | reverse complement strand
TTTGAACCCGCTTTCGACTTGAATTTTATTTATGTTTAAAAAGTTTTAAGAATCTCATGTTTTCCGCTATTTTACTTAAGTTTAATTTATGCTATCCATCGTGGGTTCACAGAAAATATGTATCAAAGTCGAATTCTAATGATTTGATATAGGAAAATCGATCCACCAAAATCCGGGTTTGAAATAAATGACAAAAACCCACAAATATTGACTATAGAGGATTTGAGTTTAAAAGGATAAAAGAAATAAAGTAAGAAAACGAAATAAGGATGAAAAGGATGAAATAATTGGTACTCGAGGAAGAAGAAGTAGAGCAGCAGCAAATAAGGAGACCGTGGGAGAGGCGCAACAGATGTTGTGACTATTCCAGAAGGCGCAACTGCTGTTGCGTTTCTTCTCGACAGTCTTTCCCTGTTGATCCGTCAAAAAGGTTTGAAAACATATGATTTTGAAAGTGTGTTTACAGCATGGACTCTTACATACTTATAGATACATAAATAAAATACAAATGAGCTTTACACCCTCAGACTTACATGTTGCGAAGCGAAAAACTACTAAATTCGACGAATGTAACGAAGATGCCCTTTAAAAGGATGTAAAAAAAAAACGAGTTTGATTGATTAATTAAGTGTAGTGGTCAAGTTGGTAGGTCTATACAAAACGTGACTGGTACCTAGAATGATCTAGGCTTACGTGGTCGAGAACGCTCAAGCACATAGACATCGTAGCAATAGCGCATGGTCTTAGAATGCAAAGAGAGAGAAGAGAAGGGCGGACACTAGCGTGAATAATATGTGAGGCGGAGGCCTCTATTTATACAAATTACGAGGTGGGCTGTTGCAAACAATCTCAGGAAGAGGCGCAGCAGGCTGTGCTCCCTCTCCTTGAGCTGTTCCTCCTCTAGCAGCGGAGATTTCAGCGTTTTCAGAATTTGGAAATGATTTGTTTTCCTTATTTCGTCAAAATAAGATATTTTCGAAATTTTAAGAATACTTGAGATATTTTAAGATTCTTAAAAATATCCCGACTCAGATTTGAGACGGTTTTTGAGAAAATGACGACGGTTTCTGAAAATAAAGACGGTTTTTGACCCGGACTCCAAATGTACTCCAATTACTGCCAAAACGACCGTATCGATGCGTAGATGACAATGAAGGGGTTGCCACCACTATTTAGGCAATCATTTGACGTCGAATTAATAGAATGTCAAAATAACGCTTCGTGTATTAAACATGCGGTCGAATCATCATCGAGTGTTTGGCGAAGGGTGCAGAAATGAGGTATCTACAGAGCCCCTACTTTGACTAAGGCTTGGACAAGGCGAAAGTCAAAGTATAGCCCTCAGGTCAATCGGAGATTACAATCTGAAGACTATGGCGACGCGAGGTGGTTCAAGGGGACTGAACTAGGGACCTGTCGTTGGGAACATTTTAGAGTCTGACGACTTCCGAGGAGGGTCGTTTAATGTCCATTAGACTACGTAAGGTGGCTCGCCAGCCATAAGAAGAAATCATACCTGAAACCTTCTGAAGGGTGAATTCTAAAACCAATGTAAGAATGTAGATGGCGGGACGTCAGTTTTACCAGGCGCAGGATGTCGATAACGGGATGTCGGTATTACCCGGGATAGAAATGTAAATAGTAGGATGGTGGGATGTCAGTTTTACCCGATGTAGGATGGGATGTCAGTTTTACCCGATGTAGGATTTTGATGGAGGGATGTCAGTTTTACCCGATGTAAAAGTTGATAATATGATATCAGTATTACCCTATGTATAGAACTTGATAAAATAGGTTTGAAGTTTGAATCTACTTGCGTCAGTTTGGAAGTAAATTCTGAGCAAAATGTTGATAGATATTGTTGAAAAAGGGAAGCATGTAACCCGTTGGGAGTAGAAAAGATCCTGACGAGAGACGTCATGCTTTATAGAAGGTAATTTATGAAAAAATACCTCGAAACGTACAGAGAAATGTTTCGAATTACAGATAAAGGGTAGGACCCACAAGTAACGAACTTATAATGACTTGAGACAAGAATTCTTGTTTGGGAATGGGCGCAACATGAGCTGCGATCTCAGGAAAGGGCGCAGCAGGTGCTGCGTTTTTTCCCGAGTTTGTCCAGGTTGAATGAAAACTGGAATAGAGCGCGATACAGTGTTCATTGCCATTTCGTCATTTCGTCTTCATAAAACACAAAAACACTCAAAATCTTCATCAATCTTCCTCAAAAAGTCAATCAAGACTTGCCCTAAATTATGACTAGTCCAGGTATGCACTCTGCTTCTTGGTTTAATTGAATTTGCGGCTTGAATTTTGATTTTTAATTAGGGTTTATACCCGAAATTTTTTGAAAATTTGGGGCTTTTGCCTCAAATGCATTTGTCTCATGAAATTGACACTATAAATGCATAGTAGACCATATTAGGAATGCAAACATGAGTTTACTCTGATTTTCGTCAAGTATAGAGGAAATGGGAGCGAAATGTGACAGTTTTAGGCTAAAACCACTTAAATGACTCGAAAATGACCTTATACTAGTCGGAAATCGATGAAACTTAATGTTTTGGAATCCTTGGATTATGGGTAAACTTGTTATCATGTCGGCATTTCAGTTTGTGACTGCTCCCCGGGACACTTTTCTTGTTGGTTTAGGCTTATTGTAGCGAAATGCTGCCGAAATTTTGCCTCACCGTCGCCATGAGGCACATTTTGGAAACTTAGGAACGTAATGTAAACTTGTTTGTATATCTGATAAGAAATAATCTTGAAATTGTCTGAAAATGGCTTGAAAAAAGGTCTGAAAATGGCTAGAAATGACTTGAAGTGGCCTGAAATTTTGCAGAGGTTATGCCTTCGACGTTCGGACGAGACTTCATGGACGTTGACTTTGACCCTTCTTCGGCCCTTGTGGTTCACACGGGGGTCTAAGAGGATGTAGAGGAGGAGTTGCCTAGGAGGGCAACCACTAGAAGGAGTGGTCGTCAGCCGGCTCGGGCACCTGAGTGGGCTGACAAATGGGATGATCAGCATCTCATTTGGGCCGCGGAGAGTCACCTGTCGTCGTACCGCGCGGCGAGGAGTTTGATAAGCTCCCCAACTTTCTAATTTTGCATTTATTTCTTGAAATATGATCGGTTAACCAAAACATGTTTGAATTTGCAGAAGGCTGGCAACATGAGGTCATTTTTGGGCTATACGACTATGATGGAGGCCTACGAGAGGTTAACGGAGGGGGAGAGGCATTCTTGACGGGGGTACCTTTGGAGCTCTGGTACGGACTTGGCGCGAGATCCGAGCGAGGAAGATTCGTGCTAACATGTGTCTGATCCGGGCGTTCCTGGATCGCTTTTGAGACACGACCTCGACCTTTCACATGCCGTTTGGCGAGATCGGGGTGACCTTGGAGGATTTCGGTATGATTTTCGGCTTGCCTTGCGGAGATAAGCCGATGGTGTGGCCCGAGACGGCCATGAGGGCCGACTCGGAGGAGGCGAGGAGGCTTGTTGGTTGATCTTTGCCGAAGGTCGCGGCTAGGATACCCGGTCTGGTTACGAGTTCTTACGTCAAGGAATACTTTGACGGTAAGGCTCTTCCTCGAGTACAGTTGACTAAGGGAGGGAGTTGGGTGACTCCTTCGCCGTGTACATCCAAGCAGAGGGCTTGCTTGTGGCTTTGATGATTTTTTTCTTCGATCTACTTCGAAAACAAGGGAGAGAGGTTGTCGACGAAGCTTCTTCCCTTCCTTGCTGACTTGGGTGACCTAGGTCATTTGGATTAGGTCACTCCTAGCTTTGCGGTCCTCACTTGCTACACGAGGGCCATGGTGCGTCCCGAGCTATTGAAAAGAGGGACATCACCTGCTACTATTGGTCCATGACTTGTCTTGGAGGTATGAACCTTCCTTTTATCTTTTATTTCTTCATTTATTGAAATAGAAATGGAATAAAAATGCTTATCTTCCTCCTTTCCTTTTGCATGGCTCGTAGAGAATAAATGATATGTAAATAAATGATTATTTACTTGCTTTGAGTAATTAACGATCATCGTAGATGTAGGCAAGTTAAATATTACTTGATAAATAAATGATTATTTATTCAAAAATTCTGGCGAAATGAAGGATCATTCTAGATAAGTAAAAGATTACTTGATATGTAATATTTTAATGAGTGTGATGAATTAGCGCTTGAATGAAAATAAATGATTATTTACGTTTCTTGGAAAATGAATGATTATTAGAAATCACTTTTATTTACTTAGGCATGGATCTAGTCGTACTTTCCTGGCTTTGCGCCCACGAGGGCGACTAACGTGCCTAGGGAGTACCCTATTGTGAGGGACTGGATCATTTGTAGACAGAAGAGCCAGCATTCCTCTTACGACACCTGCAGGAGGGGTGTCAATGCCTTGTAGCTTGACGCCGTAAACATTCTTTTCTGGTCTTTGTTTCTTGCTTATTTTATTTTGATTTTGGCTATATGATCATTGAAATGTGACTTCAGTGGGTGTCGAGGCCTTGGGAGGACTACACCGGAGTGCCAGCCGTCGTGGTTGAGGTACTTAGACCTAGAAGCTCTAGTAGACTCCTCCTTATGACGCCCATGTGGCCCGTTTGTTACTTGGGCGAGCGTTTGGCTAGGCAGTGTCTCCGTGACACCTTTACTGTTCCCGTCGATCCTCCGCGGACGATGTTTAGGGAGCCTACCGAGGCGGAGAGGACTGCCGACCTTGCAGTAGCTGCTGGCAACACTCCCCTTCTCCCCGAGCTAGAGTATTCGGAGTTTGTTTTGCGGAGGTTGGCACACTGGCCGATCGTGGTAAGCATTCTTCTCGTTTGTTTGGAATATTATTCTCTTTTCGAAATAAAAAATGTATTGATGAAATTTGTATTGTAACAGGAGATCGACACTGCTGGCGCCGAGCCCCCAGCTTTTCCCGAGATTTTTGAGTACGTGGGGCCGGCTGGTGTGACGGTGTCGATGGAGGTCCCTTCTTTTCCCGAGGCAGTGACTGAGGCTGGTCTCGATGAGTGGCATCACTTTGTGAGGAGGGTGAGTTCTTTGTCCAAATTCTCCTTCTTATCTTATTTTTTTCATGTAAGAACATGAAATGTTGATTTGATTTGATTTTGAAAATGTAGGTGGCGCCGTCAAGGCATGCGGAGCTGTGACGGATGGCCAACCGACTACGAGCGATAGTCGTTGAGGCACTTGAGGGTCGTACTGGAGGAAGGGTAAGAACCTTTCCTAATTTTAATAGAAATTTGAATTTCTTTAAAAGCTTCCTTTGCATTTTGATAATTAATTTTGTTCTGCAGCGGGAGTGTGAGCTGGAGCTCGAGCTGGAGCAGTCACGTGAGGAGATGGCTCGCTTGGAGAGGGAGCTCGAGGTTTGTGACGCTGACATTGCCATACTTAAGGCGATGGTCGAGGACCTTAGGAGGCGTAGAGCTTGAGTAGTGTAGCTTTTAGCCTTCTTTTTTTACTTTTTGAATTTTTTTTTGCTCTTGGGCATGAGCTCAAGTCTTGTATATGTTTTGTACATATGGGCCTGCATGCATTTGCTGTTGTTGGATGTATATACGGAATTTTGTTCCTGCAGGTTAGCTTGGAAACAGGTTTGGCATAGTGACTACTTACGTCGTCATGCTGCCGAAATTTACACAGAAAAAGCAACTTAAAACCAGTATAAACATGCAATTACAAGTTTTAATGGCCTAAAATGTAAACTTTTAGTCGAATCGAGAAAAAAAAGAAAAAGGTAGTGAGTGGATAGTGACGTGGTGCATGATTAAAAAGACGGGAGTGCTTCCCCCTAAAGAAAAAAGAAAATAGAAAATGGACAAGTCGAGAAATCAAATTATAGAAAATGTAACGACGGTGGAGGAGTGCTTCCCCCGAAAAAAATAAATAGAAAATGGAATAGTTTGAAAATGTTGAAGTTGGGAAACGTAATAATAGAAAATTTAGAAAAAAAAAAGGTTTAACAATGTTGAAATTTGAAAATAAAAAAAGTAATGACGGTGGAGGAGTGCTTCCCCCCTAAAAAAACGAAAATAGAAAATGAATAAGCATGCGTCGGGAGCGGCTGCCTCGAAATGCGAGCTCGATTAGGAAACGGAAATCCGATAGGAGTAAGGAAAGTCCAATTTCCGCAAAAAGAGTCGTCCAAAATCCTATAGGAATAGGAAATAATACAAAAAATCAGATTAGGAAACCTTTCCGCAGAAAACTGCAGGGAAAAGGCTTGGGGAAAAGGCGCAGCAACTGCTGCGACCCTTCATGAATGTGCAGCAGTTGCTGCGTTTTCTCCTAGGAGTGTCTGTTCCTGAGCGAAATTAAGAAAGCCCGAATAGTATATATAGATGTCTCGGGAGAACATTTATTCTCACAATTCTTCCTTCTACAATTTCGTAGCTTATATATCCATATAAACCACACAAAATTTCATAAAAAATTTCCAAAGATGGAAGCCTTCAAAAATTGTCTCAATGAGTGGGCAAATGATTTTTCCAATGTAGAGAAACATGATATGACAGCTTTTAATATTGGCCAAATCATTAACATTAAGCAAGTGAAGGTGGTGAGGCCTTTCTTAGATGCATGCTTGGAGTATTGGAATTCCGATCTACATGTTTTTGCATTTCCAGGAGGAGAAATATGCCCTTTTCCTGAGGAATTTGCCGCGATTGGTGGATGAGATGTTGAAAGTATGCCCATATTGCACCATAGCTCTCAAGGATATAAGAACAAGTTTAGGGATTTATTAGGATTGACGAAAGGCGAAGTTGATCGTCTCGTGACTACAAAAGGTGTGAGAATGTTTGACTTGGTGGACCGCTTCATAAATAGGGAGGACCCTACTATTTCATATGTGGCGAGGCGCCGAGCCTTTGGATTTTGTCTTATCCATTGTTATATTTTGAAGGGCCATGTTGATGAAATGAGAGGGGATCCTCGTTTTCTTGGAATCATAGAACAAATGGAACTGCACAGGAGCCCAGTTTGGCTAGCTTTGGGGGAGACCATCCTTGGTCTAGATAATATGAAGGCTAACCGCGAGATGCCTTATTTGGGAAGTCCCGTCATGCTTCAGGTAAGAGTATCATTCCTCTTTTCTTTTTGCTTTTGTTTCATTCTTTTTCTTCTTTTTATTATTTGAAATTCATTTTCCCTATTTTTATTGGTTGATTTGGCTTATGGAAAGACTTCGATTGATCGAGCCCCCAGTTAATGTCCTTGTCTACAGTTCGAGGTCTATATCGATGAGGACAAGACTATATATGATAGATTTCACCCGAATTTTCAATTACTGGGAGAACAAACTGAAGAAAGAAGGTGGACCCCTTATTAGATGGATCGTCCCATGGTGGCATTTGAAGGCATTGACTGGAGTATCTAGCCTTGATCGTACACGGTCCCTTCGTATCCCAAGCCTAGAATTCATGGTTACTATCTTCCCAGAAAGGTTATTGAGACAAGTGGGCCTAAGACAAAAGATCCTGAAGCTTGATACCGTTCCTCAGACGACATTGGCGCATACTACCGACTCTTGTCGCGAGTGGGCACTTTGTTGGATTCAAAGAAACATATGGTATATACCTACTCCCATAGGTTCATTGTGGGTGTCCGACTCATATACCAAATGGGCCAAAGGTAAGACTTCCTAGGAGAGAGAGAGAAATTGAGAAAGCATGAGCCTATTGACTACAAAATTTGCGAAGTAGCCAAGGAGAACCAAAAGTATTTGACTGAAGAAGAGGAAGAGGCTGGATTCCGGGTCGTTCGCCCAAAGAAGAAACCAAATAGGACTCCTCCTGCTGAGAGAATGGTGGTCGATAGAAATGAGAATGCTTGACCTCGGGAGAGAACTTTGATAATTAAGTCCGAAATAACGCAGGAGCGTCCACCTCGAGGTTGAGACATGAAGTATGACAAGAATGACAAAGGCAAAGGGAAAATGGACGAGTAGCCTTAGTCTTATTAATTTTTATTATTATGTTGTAATAAAAGACACGATTTTTAGAATCCTAGTTTAGCATTTTAGTTTCAGTAAAAGTTTGTTGTTATTATTTGGCGTATTACCTATTAGTGAATAAATATTTTCAGCGAGTTCAAGAAAACTTTTATCAAATATTTCCCTTTCGTTTATTCTTTCGAATTTCCAGATGCAAAAGCATATGTCCTTCTATTTGCATATTTGAAAAGTATTTTGGGGTTGTATCCCGCGAAGGATTGCCTACATATTTACCATATAATGACAGACCCGTAACGTAGTTCAAAATATATATGCAAAGGAATAAGTGTTCGAGGCAAGAGACAATAGAATGAACATTGGGAATAAGCGTGGTGCTTTACTTAGTCATAAACTACAATTAAGTTTAAGTTGACAATATTGAGGACGATAGAAATGCTAAAATGCAAGAGCATGATAACATGAGGGGTGGATGGCATGTAACGTGTGTACATAACGTGTCGCACGAGCGGCACGAGGGTCACGCGAGGTGCGTTTGAACCTAGTTTAAGGATAATATTTCTTGAGTTGGTCTAGGTTAGTGGGGTTAGAAAATTAATTCCCGTCTAGGTCTGTGATTCTAACTGCATCACCCGAGGATATGGTTTTGACTAAGTAGGGTCCTGCCCAGTTGGGTTTGAATTTTCTTCTTGGGTCCACTGGTAAAAGAGATCGAACAAATTTAAGCACTAAATCTCCTTCTTTGATGTGTCGAGGCTTGGCTTTCTTGTTGAAAGCCTTTCTGATTCGCGCTTGATATATTTGAACATTATGTAAGGCGTCCAGTCGTATCTCATCCAGGAGAATGAGTTATTCGTATTGCTCTCTATTCCATTCAGCTTCTGGAATTTGGCTTTCGAGTAGTATTCGCAGAGATGGGATCTCTAGTTCTACTGGTTGCACAACTTCCATGTCGTATGTTAGGTAGAAAGGTGTAGCCCAGTGGGCGTCCTTAATGAAGTGCGATATCCCCACAAGGCGAAGGGTATTTTGTTAGGCCAATCCCTATAATTATTGATCATTTTCTTTAGGATCATGACAACATTTTTGTTTGCTGCTTCTACGGCTCCATTGGGTTGAGGTCGGTAGGAGGAGGAATGATGATGCTGGATTTAGTATTTGGCAAGTACTTGCGCAACTTCGGCTTGGAAATGGGAACCATTGTCACTGATGATCTCGTGTGGACACCCATACCGACAAATGATGTTAGCTTGTATGAACTTAGCCACTTGCTTAGATGTTAGATAGGTATATGAGGCTGCCTCTACCCATTTAGTGAAGTAGTCTATCGCCACTAGAATGAAGCAATGTCCTCCCGTTCCTTCTGGGGTAATTTTCCCTATGATGTCTATTCCCCAAGTGGAGAATGGCCAAGGTGACGTTATTGTGTATAACAAGGAGGGTGGAACGTGTTGCACATTCGCAAAGATTTGGGAATTGTGACAATGTCTTAACATATTTGATGCAATCTGTTTCCATGGTCATCCAGTAATATCCTAAACGCATGATTTTCTTAGCCATCATAGGTCCACTCATGTGAGGACCACATTCTCCATCATGGACTTCCTCAATCACTTTCTTTGCTTTCGATCGATCGAGGCAAAGCAAGATAACACCTTGCGGCATCCTTTTATATAATTCCCCTTGGTTCAGGACATATTAGGAAGCTAGTTGTAATACCCGTCCCTTAGGAGGACTCATTGACTGACCATAGTTGACTTGTGTGACCTTAGTCATCAAAACGAAGTCGTTGTTTTGTATCAGACTCGACCTAGTGAGTGACACTCGGTCGAGTGTAAGGCACTCGACTGTGTGCAGCGGACTCGGTCGAGTTCGTAAGCACTCGACCGAGTGCATCGGTGACATCGTATTAAAATGTTACGCATAAGTCACAATTTCCGAATAATTTCTTATTTCTTTTCTTTTCCCTTTTCTCCTCCACAACCCTAGATCGACACATCTCTCCCTACTACTCACCCTCACCTTGTTAGCATCTACGTAGGAGACTATCATGGGAATGGAAGAATACGCCGACTCCGACCTAGTCAACCGATCGTCTCATAAGGTAAGTCACCGTCACCATCTGTAGGTCTTGGGTTAGGGTTACGATTGTACGTAATCGAGTCTTATCGTTGTTTTAGGTGTTGATGTCAGTGTGCGGTGATCGTATGTTTGACTTGATGGTTGATGCTACGTGGAATGCGGTACATGTAGGGTTTCCCTACTTAGTTGTCTGTAGAATTGTATATTGTATAATGTGACGATCTTGTGATATTCATTTTGATATTATTATATGATTGTGATGATGTGGTATGGCAATGTTGGTGATTGATGATGATGTTGGGTGTGGTTGAGATTGTGATTGTTATTGTGATTTCTGAGCCATTGTGAGAGAGGTGGCCTCACCCCCATTGTTCGCCTCCTGCGTTCTCTCAGCGCAGGGGGGATTTGCACATTAAGGGACTTGGGTATTGTGGGTGGTTAGGTGGAGTGGCTGCGGTCCTCCACTGGTAGGGCTACACACTTCGGTGTGTAGTCGATTACTTGATGTGTGGTGTAATGATGGTGATGGTGACGGCGTGGTGATCGTATTGATTTGTTTATAGTGTTTACTCTTATATTATTGTACAGTTGACTGACCCCGTGATGTTTGTAAAACTGTGATGATCCATGCCGGGATGGTGAGCAGGTGGTCTTGCAGGTGTAATGGATGTTTGGATGTTTCTATGTGATGTTCATGTTGGGAATGGGAGACCACTGTTGTTGACATAAGTGTAGCTAAAGTAGAGTCATCAGTTGTACTAGTTTACTTTCCAGTGGTTCACATAAATTGTATGAATAATTAAGTATTGTTCTCAGATGGTCGATTTGATATGTACTTACCTCGGGTAACCGAGATGGTAGCGCCCTTGGTTGTCAAGGGAAGCCTCGTCCAGGCTTCCTTAGTAAGTAAGGGTGTTACAAAGTGGTATCAGAGCGATGATTTTGGAACCTGTAACCAATGAACGCAATGAATCTAATGAGTCAATTAAAAATGAACTTGGTGTATGTATGTTGGGAGCCCCTTATGAATTGGTTTTGGGTGAGAAGGCCCCCTCATTTCAGGATCCGACCCCAATGTGCTTAAACCAGTAACTCGGGTGGGATGTTATGCTGTAGTTACTTGTGTGCTAGGTGCCAGATGTGAAATTTACATCTATGCTCATGTGTGTCTTGTATGTTTTGTATGTATATGTACTCTAGTATGCGTGGTGAATGTCGTTATAGAAGTATGGGTACAATGAGAGGTGTGAAGTTGTGAATGTAGTTACTTGAATAATTGAATGTATGAAGGCAGTCACTTGAGTTGCGTAAACATGCGGATGTAATTGTTAAATTGCTTGAATATTAGCCTGTAAAGAGTAAGTAATTAGGGTGTAGTGATACCTTATAGAACGGTTTAGTAGATTCTTGAGTGAAAGACTAACTAGTAACGAGTTCCGGGACACTCCTCTGTAATACCCGTAATTTTATAAGTTAATTAGTATTTTTTTTATATTTTATTTTATATTTTATTATGAGTCGGGATTAATAAGTTGAGACGGTTTAGAAAAGAGAAAGAAAAATAATAATAATAAAACAAGGTCTCATTAACTCGGTTTGGGCCGAGTATGTTACGACCAATGACCCATGATATAAATACTCATAAAACTAGATCACAATCTAATTTATCACATAATCAAACACAAAAGAAAAAAAAAATAGAAGGGAGAGAGGACAAGAGCAGCGACGCAACAAAACAAAAGGAAAACTGGGGTTTTGAACTGTTTGAACTGATTTTTGAGACGTTTTGCTAGCTTGTTCATCCTAAATCGTAAGTAATACTATCTTATCACCCTTAAGTTGGACTATTAGCTTATTAGAGTAGTGTCGTATCAATTTATGTAACCTTAGAAATTAATTTGGGGGTTTTAATTGTAGGTTGTTAAGAGGGTTTTATATTGCTTGACTGACCATGGATGGGGGTATATTAGATGCTGGAACCGTGTAGGTGAGTTGTGCAATCTTTATACCGTCTTATACCTCGTCTTAAGACCGTCTTATACATAGGTTGTAAGGGTGTTTTGTTTATTGTTACTGTAATTATCAAGTTGAGTTTATTTGGGGGTTTTGTGCTGTATAGGATGGGTTTAGACGGGTAGTGTGCTGTCTTAGTGTTATGGTTGCTGCTGACGCATTATTGTTGCTGCTGGTTGTGACTATTATTGCTGTTGTTTCGGGACAGTGTTGGGGGTCATGTTGAGGGTGTATGGTGGAGAGTATAGTGCTGCTGTTTTGGCTGCCAAGGCTGACCCGAGTGACCTTGGGTATTAGGGTATAGTTGGTAACGGATTTACTTAGTTATTTATGTATTGTAATTTATTTAGCTAGTTAGTAATTGAATGTTATTTATTTTGGTTTAGGTGACGACTTTAGCGAGGAAGAATTTTAGTGTTTGGTTGCTGAGTTCGGAATTTTGCTAAAGGTAGGTTAGCTACTCAACATTTACTTGCGGGGCTCATTATGTGTTTAATTTTTATCTTTGCTGGTTTTATTTGCTTATATTGCTGGATAAGTTGCCTTAATTATTGAACAATCGAGTTGTGGAGTATTGATTAGGCCTTAGGTCGAGGTATATGTGTTGATAGTAATCTGTTCGTTGGGTGTTTTAACCCGATGTGCATGTATATATGTTTGTATTGGCACTCTGTCATATTGCATTTAATTCTTGGCACACATATTGGTATCATACGCATTAAAAGGAACTTGGCATAGCATTGACATACATATATATTTAATGTGGCATGTTCTAATTGTTATGAAATGGCAAAAGTATTGGTATTATTTGGAAACGTGGTTGCGAGATGAGTTGAGGTGAGTTTGTATAGGCCAGGCACGAGGATGTGAAAGAGCCGTGGACCTTGGACGTATAGGACAGGCAGGGCTTGGTGTAAGGAGTTAGCCCTGGACCTGGCGTGGCATGTCCACATGGTGTGGTTGAGCTTAGGCTGAGAGCCTTGGCAACAAACTACTTGTGACTTATTATTGATCAGTGGCCAAGTGAATTCATATTTATTTCCATTGTTTATATTGTATTACTCATTTATTGACCTTTTATTTTATTTAAGATTATGAGGTTGATTTGTTTGGGTGTTGTGTATCTTAAATGTCTGTTTCCGTCATGGAAACAGATTAATACAGGTATAGTTGTTGGATGTCTGCTTGGGATGGGGCTAGTGCGCTGGAATCGTGTCATCACTTAGTTTTGATTTAAACGTTTATTTACTAGAAACTTATTTGTTGGTTTGTAATAATTTAAACTAGTTTACTTCTATTGTTGGCATGGTTTGGCCGAGGGATGTAAGTCCACATTGGACACTTTATTTTTATCATTATTTGTCTAATTTAAAGTACCTTGATTCGTAGTTTCTGTACTATTTACCTCAGGCAACTGAGATGGTAACACCGTCTTTTATCTGAGATGTCTAGC
>VHZZ01010250.1:13677-41189 GCA_009801015.1 Silene noctiflora | reverse complement strand
AATCAACTGATTAAATACGAAGTATACCCTGTGAACCTATAAGAGATTTATACATGTTATCACACTAACTGTGGAGGACACTGGCTCCAACAAGGACTGAGTAATTTTTTCAAGGATAGAGTCAAATCTTGAATGGGCTGCGAGAAGTGACTAGTCCATCCACGAGGAAGCTAAGCCATCGACTGGAATATCCAATTATCCATATATACGTTTACATCCGATAGTGGGTGGGTGACCGGAAGGTGCACGAATGAAAAAAGAAAAAAAACATGTTTGCATTATCATCCTGTTAAAAAATATTTTTTGGTAAATTTCTCAATGAAAAATGTTTTCAAATTGAACTTTATTACTCTTTTTGGATTTTAATTTTTTTTTATATGCTATATCTAAGTGTAGATTAAACTACTCTCAATTGAAAGATTCGATTCAAATATGAAAATTACAATTGAAGTCGAAATATATGTTTGCCATAACTTTAAATTCTGATTCGACTACATTTTGATCGATAATTAACCTTACTAAGTTTCTAATGACTGAAAAAACCTAAATAACACATTTAAGATCAAACTCCTATTAATCACGACTAGAAACAATAGCCTGGTTAGAACAAACCAATTAGATGGTCTAGTCCAATTCCTAACTCGGTAACTCATTCTACTTTAATAGCCGTTCTCTTGTTTCTTTTTTCCTCCTCATTGATAGTGGATGACTTTAGTTATGTCAGGAGGAGCTCTGCTAGCTTTTCATAATACTATGTTAGTGTGTTATATTATCACCCGACTTAATCATTAAATATTAAAATTCACAAAAAAAGCTGGCTAGTCAATATTATAAACTCTAGACCATGTCTCCCTTTATCATTTACACCAACATCCGTCACTATTCATAAAGAAACTTTTCATATACAACTCGAATGAGGTTTTCTTTCTCACAAGGAAACTAGAAAAGAAAAAGAAATCAAAAATGGGTAAAGGTGAGGGACTAAGGAAGAAGCATGTTACCAGAACAAACTGTTAAGAGAAAGACATTGATAATGGTCAGCACAAGGCCGACATTAGAAAAAGGCTACTACCTTCGCAATTCTTCAACTTAAATAAAATTGGAAAAATATAAACGTCATAAAGTAATAAAACATGCATGTGCTTAAAGACAGAAAATGACTATATACACATTCACAAATTCTCATTTAAGACAGTAATATCCGTCTTAAGTTTAAGACGGGTAAAGTAGTCAACTAACACAAGTATAATACAACTTGTGTTTACAATACAAATACATTGTTTTTTTCTATGAATTCTAATATACACAAGTGGTATGTATTCACCCGTTTTATGTTTAAAACGGCTAGTGCCGCCTAGACATTTCACTCTCGTATAGTTTGATCGTGCACTTAAATTAAATTATATGCATGCATCTGCCCTGTCACCGGTTGTTTTCTGGTCCTACGTCGGGCCGTCGGGGGTAGGTGCATTCTCCATTTCTTAACCATCGCAATTTTGAATTTTATTAAAGTAAATTACTATTCTCAATTTGGTCCCAATTTATTTTTAGGGAGGTAAGTAATTGGAGTAGGTATATCAAAGAGGGACCTTGTAAATTTGTGCCCTAATTGAAGTTTGAACAGACCAATAATTATATTAGTTTATCCCGATCTTTGCTTAATTTGTTGAGACAATGTCGTAATATAATGTTTTGAAATGTATAAATTATAGGAATTTGATTGAGTATATAGATAGATTGGCAAATAAAATTGTATTGATGATAGATAGTATGCAAATAAATACAAAATCGTTGTATCAGTAACTGAATTCGATATGAATGAAGGGACTAAACCTTTCTAAAATACGTCTATTAGTTACACTAGTATAGATCCCGCGCAATGTGCGGTATATAGAGTTTTTATTTTTTTAGTTTATTATTTAAAATTTTTAAATTTTCACTTTTTTAAATTTTCACTTCATTAATATTTAATATTTCATTCCATTATTTTTTGATATAAAACAAAAAAATTAACCAAATAGAATTAAGTTAAGTTGTGATTTTTTTTAATGAATTTGTTTTTTTGTCACGAAACTAATACTAAGTAAGTGTCAAGTTATTCTTTAAGGTAATAATTATTTCATTACTGAAAAAAGTTAGTAGTTTATAATTTAATACCAATTTTATTTTATTATAATGAAAAAAATCATAATTTTGAATTTAATTAAAATATTCGAGTATAATTATAATTATATTAAAATTATATTTTAAGAAAAAGATAATAGTTTATTAAGAAAATCAATTATGTCCTTATGAAAATAGATGCATTTTTTAGGGAAAACTTCTTAGTAGTAAGGAAAAAATCATAATTATAAATTTTATTAAAAGATTAGAGTTTAATTATAAGCATATATTCATTGAAAAGAAAATAATAATAATGCAATGAATGAAAATTTACTTATTACCTTATTTAGTTATATGCTTTTTGGAGGGAAAACTAAAAGAATTTTTATTCTCTTAGTCGTAAGGGGGATTGTCACAAAAATGGCATATTCCACGATTACACGTGAATTTTACATCTGGGCCTAGTAGACCTGTTAAAACTTGAACCGAACCAAAACCCAACCCGCCCGACCCATTTTTAGGGTTACAAACCCGGTTTTTTCGACCCGCGAGTCGTTTGACCAAAACCTGAAATGACTCGTTATTTTAGGGTCGAGACTCGACCCGAACGGGTCACCCCGTTGGGTCAAAGGTAAATCAAGAATTTTGTTAAAATATTAATATTTATATATTATATTTGAAAAATGGTTAAAAAATTATTTTTTAATTATTTAAACTTACAAATACAACTAAAAAGTCAATTTTATATAACTTTTATAATATTTAATAATAAACTAATTATTAAAAAACTTTATTTTTATAAGTATGTCAATATAATTAATGTAAACGTTGAATATGATTAAAATATTAATTTTAAATATGTTTTACGTTTAAAAAAAAAATTTTTTTAATTAAAAAATAGTTTAAAAAAGACGTTAGAAATTATTTCTTGACCCGTATGACCCGACATGTATTCGACCTGACCCGTATGACCCAACCCGAGACCCAACCCGTTTGACAGGTTAAGGGCTTGGGTTTAACTGTATTATACACGTCCAACCATAGGTTTGATGTGGGAATGTTACATCATAGCCTTATTTCATAAAAAATACATAAATTAATTTGTTTTACGTTAGTTAGTTACATTGTCACGAATAGTAATTCATCATTTTGATTTTTAAAAAATCGATTCATTATACATCGACTAGTTTAATGGTTTTTCACTTAGCAATTCGTTGTTTTGATTTTAGAGAAATCGATTCGTTTACGTCAGTTAGAAAAAGCCTGATTACCATGATAGTCGTTCAAAGCGACAAGTAACAGATTGAATCGATTAGTTAATTCGTTAATTGGTCGTTTCGATTTGCTTGATTACGTTGTCATCATGATGACGTTATTACTAAAATCTAAAAATTTTGTTAGAAAAAGCGAGACTACTGAGATTATGTTTACTCTAAATATTTAGTCAACATTATTTTTAAAAATAATATTATATTATTTCACCCACTTAAATTAAAACATTAACATTAAATAAAGACGTTATTACTAAAATCAGATAAGATAAGTGGATATAATAATGATAATAGCCATTAATTGAGTTTTTATCTAAAATAAATTGACAACTCATTAATTTTATTTCACCTCGTTGCATTTTTATTTGAGGAAAAAAAATTGATTGGCAAAACAAATCGAAATAATTGGGTAATGTCAAGAAATATGTATTTTAATGATTTTAATTTTTCAAACCATACAAGAAACCAACAATAAAACATTCAAGTCATTCCATATCTCTCTCTAAAACTTTTTCTCTCACTTCTCTGTAAAACACAAAAACCCTAATCAGCCTTGCTCTGCCGCCATCGTAATCCTTACATGCAACCCCGGGGTGCTTCCTATTCCCCCACCCCTGGCAAGGCTCTTTCTTTTTAAGATTTCTTGTCTTTCCTTGTCGATCAGTATAGCTCGTTTAGTTTGGTTTATGTGGTCATGAATTTGGATCGTTTTAGTGTTCCCCTCCCACTTGCCCCTTGTCCTCCTTTTGGTTGAGCTTGTTGCTTGTTAGGCGGTAGTCCGAGGGGGGGGGGGGGGGGTGTTATCGTTTGGTTTCGGAGTCGATGCTGGTTTTTTTGGTGTGTGCCGGGCTGCTGTGTCATTCACCTCGTGTCTGTTGGATTATTTGCTCTGGGGTTGGTTTGAGGTAACGACTGATGGGGCTTTTTCCATCGTCTTGAAATGTGCTTGGTAGGGTGGAGTCGGGTTTGGCCAGTGTTTTTCGTTAGTTTGGATGCGGTGGTTTCCAGTTTTATCTTATGTATAATCTCTGTTTTTTGTATCTCTTGTTTTTCCGAATAAAAACCTTTTGTTGGTTAAGGATGTCCTGTCCCTTACTCATTGGGGGTGGTTACTCGTAGTATCGTGTTTCTGTTAATTTCATTGGTAACTTTTCATCGGGTGTGTGTTGTGTTCATCTCGCCTTGTGAGATGACGTTGGTTTGGGAGTTGATCGGTGTGATTTCGTTTTCGTTTTTTTTTCTACAATCTTACCGTCTTTGGCGATGATGTTCTTGTTCGCAGGGAAGATGTTACAAGGTGTAGGAGATTCATCTCCTTTGGAGGTCGCCTTTCGTGGACGACATTCCGCCTTTCTTTTCTACGTCTTTGTGGCGTAAGTACACCTTGGTCTTTCTTGGTGGTCCGGATAACTCATTTGTTCTCGGAAGATGTGAGAACTGAGACATGTAGAGAAAAAAGAGATTGCAATTCATGTTTAGCAGTCAGTTCGCCGCCAACACGCTTTTCCTTACCAATGTATTTACCGTTTTGCTTTTGTATACTGCTTAATTAGTTTAAGTGCATTTGACAAATGAGTCAAATGTCGTTTGTATAAAACCTCTTTTTACCGTTGCCAAAAAAAATTCAAACCATATTTTATTTCAATTAAAAAGATTATATTTTAGAGTTTAAAGAAAAGATTATAGTTTAATGTAAGGATATAATGGTTTAATGAAAGAAAAATTTAATTGTGTCCTTATTTAAGTAAGTACACCTTGGAAGGGAAACTTTTAAGTTCATCCTCGGGCTTATAAAAGTTGGGCCTCTAAACTTGTTTAGTTAAAGATAACAAGGATTACGTGAAAAGTTGAGCTCGTCTTTATTGGGCTGAACTTCTTGCGAAAAGATATCTCGGTCTTTTACTTTCTTTTTTCTACCACTCTAGTAACTAGGGTCATTCAACGAGCCGGAGTGTGGGTCAGCCCGGCTCATCTCAGTTTATTGTGGCCCAAAATGACACAACCCGGTGCCATGGACAGGTCGGCCTAGTGTTGCAACTCCTCGATCCAGCCCGGTTCCAACATTAAAGAAAAGAACAATGAAGGCCCATCTAAGGCCAGTACTGGCCCAATGGGCTTCCCGCTACGGCACTACCAAGTCCCAAAAAACATGTAAAAAATAGTACACACTTTGTTCCGGTCAATAGTTATCATTTTCCATTTATAGGCATATCGGTTAATAATTATCATTTTTATATAAAGTATATTGTATCCCATGTGCAAGTGGTACATTAGTTAAGCGATATTATTATTAAAAGGAAAATGAGTTTTTAAAATGTTGTATCTCATATATTTTTGGTCTTTGTGTCGAATGCAAATGATAACTAATGAATGGGACGAAGGGAACGAAGGGAGAAGCATTCTTTGCTTGGTGGGCTGGCACGCTCATGGTAACTCTCAGCCCACTAAGTGCTTCGTTGTCACACCCATTAAGCACGACCGAATTCAACTTAACAGGGAGTTTGGGCCGTGCCAAAAGGCCATCTCTTAAATTTCAACCGCACTACACCAAGTTAACCCTAACATGGTCGTGTCAAGTGATTTTGAGGCTGTGGCACGAAGCGCCAGCACGAGACATGGCCCGACACAACTCATTCCCATATTTAAGCATTGTATAAAGCCGTACACTGCTTTTATGTAGTTTTACGTTACTTCCGTGATTATGCGGTTCTTATTTCTCCTACTAAATGGAGACTTGATTGGTATGCAATTACGCATACATACACCACCTTAAGAAAAGATATACTCTGGAATTGCCAGATTTCATATGCTGAATTAATCATGTCTATTCAGTAATTAAGAATCCGACCCATTCATAAATACGGTACCCTACTAAGAAGGGACACTTTTTTTTGGCTTGATGGACCCGTATTTGGTGGTGTCCATTCAGAGACCATCCGAAAGGAATACGATTTCTTTTGACTAACACATGTAAACTGGTGGTGTGTATACATGACCTCTTTCAATCTGCTGTCTCTTTTCTATGAATTCCCTTTAATTTCTCCTACTTCCACAATTATGCTCTCTTCGTTTCATTGAGTCTGAGAGAGACTGGGAATTTGTGTTGTCCTCCTTCCGTCCTCGTTATTTGTTGTCCTATTTCATTTTGGATGTTTTGGTTAATTGTTCTTCTTTCTTTTTAAGAATCATAATTCACACTCAATTTTGTCTACTTGTCATTTAGTAATTGAATCTCTCTTCTTTTCTTGGTTGTGTGCCAAAACCAAGGGACAACAATTGACCGGTAAGGAGGGATAATTTTTAGAACGATTAAATACATTTTTTTATACGTCTTCATCCCGGTTATTTGTTTACTTATCTTATTTTGGTGTCTCACACATTTATCTTCATTATGATCCACTTGTCATCCAACAACTATATCTCAAATGATCCCCTCTCTTTCATTGGTCTTTGTGTCAAACCAAAAGTAAATAAATGACGGACAGAGGGAGTATAAATGTATAATGTTACCTTCTAAATATATGGAATACATAATGCCAATTCGAAATTATTAATGTCACTCATTTTTGTGAGACGGTGAATAGTAACATGTCTTTAGACTTACCTTGTGTTATTGTCGTATTAACAAAACTTGTAGTGACATTGTCATTCCTCTAATTATATATGGACAGTTGATTGTCAAAGCTGACATATACTCCGTAAATAAGATAGATGCATTGTTAAAACGAATTTTACTTTAGGGTGACTTTTAAGGTTGATCTAAATCTTGTTCACACTCCTTTTAAATTGTTTACAAATTATATTTTAAGGTGTTTTAATAAAGGGAAAATGCACATGGTATCTTTCAAGTTTGACATTTTTTCCAAAATACCCAATTTTTTGTTCCAGAAAATTTTAAGAGCTCATAACTTGTGTTTACGAGTTCATAATGTTACGATTTTTTTTTTTCAAATTGATCATCTTTCACAATACTACGAGTTGAAAAAAAATTTGTCGAGTTCCAAGCTCGTGACGAAGAGATATGGTCACTCAAAGTTTGTTCGGTCCAAAAAACTTTGACATACAAAAACTCCTAGCCACGAGATCCAAACACGACATTTTTTTTTTCAAATCGTAATTCTCAGAAAGATAATCGATTTGAAAAAAATTGTCACTTTCTGAACTCGTAAATACGAGTTATGACCTCTTAAAGTTTTCCGGAACAAAAAATTGGGTATTTCAGACAAATTGGCAAACTTCAGGATACCGCGTGAATTATCCGTTTAATAAATTATATACGTGTGTTTCATTGAAAAATTACCCAGTTGTCTTCATATATCTCCGAAAATTGCACATGCAAGAATATTATTGCTTAGAAGTCACAACACATTGCAAAATCACAAATAAAAGGAAAAAATAGATAGCGTCATCATGTGATACTGACGCTAAATACCACCCTCTCGCTCTCGCATACAACATTAAAAATTCTCTCTCAATCAGTTGGTGATCAACAACTTTAATTTTGGAGGGAAACTCCGTAGTAGTCATGATTATACAAGAAATGAAGTTATGCTGCTTAGAGGTTGTTTATTTTCCAACAATGCTGACCAAAATCTTTGAATGCATGAATTATTATTAAAGAAGAAAAGCATAATAATCTTTGAATGCATGAATTATTATTAAAGAAGAAAAGCATAATAATCTTTGTGCGTGGTCAAAATTAATTCTAAAGTTTCTGTTATACAGAGCATGATTCCATATAAAATTATAAAATAAACAAAAACGCAGTTGATCTGCCTATGTGAATGGAATTTATGAGGGACCCTCTTCTAGTTACCAACCTGAAGGTAATGTTAAAATTCCAACTAATTTGAAACTTTAGTCGTCCACGTAATTTGGCACCTTTCTCTACGTACTTCATTCTCACGCAATATGAAATGGAAATTCCGCATCTTATGGTCTACATGGACTACAACCTATAATTCGCAACATAAAGTCTCCCTTCAGACCCGCCTTCGTTCTTTTAAAAGGTTCAAACAGACTATATATAACCATTTTTATAGTTGTACTCTTGTACTTTATGATATTTTAGGAGCTTAATAAGATTAATATACTCCATATTAATAAGGAAGAAATTTGGTGGGAGAAACCTAGAAATGGTTTCCTAAAGCTAAATTTTGACGGTTCAAAAATAGAAGGCGAAAAAGATGTTTTAGGATATTGTATTAGAGATCATCATGGTATTGTCGTTTTGTTAGGAGCAAAAAAAGTGCGGATCCAATAGCATTCTTGTTGCAGAAGCGCTCGCTTTAAAAGAAGACATTTTAGCAGCTAAATACTTAGAAATCTCAAAGCTAATTGTGGAGGGTGATAATTCATGTGTTATTAACTCACTTCGTAATACTTGACAAATTCCTTGAGAAATTACTAGTATTATCAAGGATGTGAAATTAGACCTTCATTGCTTCGCTGAAGTGATAATTAGACATTGCTATCGTGAAGCCAACAAGGTTGCTGACTTTATGGGTTCTATTGAACATTCATGTTCGTCTCTTTCAAGGTGGTTTGAAAGCCGGTGGTTCAACTTACCTCCCTCATTCGAAAGGATGAGATAGGTTGGTCCTACTCGAGAGGAACAATCTAGTTTCTTACCTTAAAAAAAAACAAAAAAAATCAATTATGAGAAAAAAAGAAAAAGATAAACTCATTCAATTCTTACAATTTTTAGTATAAGAATCTTAAATTATTGCCTTATTATATGACTTTCTATGATGTGCCCTTAGGACACGTGCATGTTAGAAAAACCGATATTAATATACATTTATACATATAGTGGGTATTTTGTTCTGAGCCGTATGATGTACTAGAAGGGCAAACGTCAAGCATATATAAGCATGATCTGAAGAAACAGAGGGCATCTAGAAAAATATACAAGAAATATAAAACATTTAGAATTTTTCCAAGTCTAAGACCATCTATAATTGTATCGTGTATGGAGGTGTTTATCTGTGGGTGCTAATGGTCTATTGCGGATTAGATAAGTCTATTTGACTTACGGACTTATGACTTATCATGGATATAAGCCAGCTTCTATCTGGGTTTAATTTCAGGCCCCCCTTTGATTCATACAACACCACGTACTTACGTCAATCCAAATTAAATCGCATGGACTGTATTGTCAACTGCCTAACCTTCTACTTCTCGCCAAAATCTAATTTGAAATCGTCTTTAACTTCAATACGACTTCTTTTCATATTAACTTTAATACGACTTCTTTTCATATTTTGTACTCTGTAGTCTGTAGTTAATTAGGTAATGCTTTCATATAATGATTATGTTATAAGCTCAAGACAGTGGTACTCGGAAAGACTAAGACATTCCAATATAAAATAGTGCAATAATAATTTTACATAATAGAAACTACTTCATTTCTTATTTCCTAATTTATATAGCTTATATAAGGGAATTAGGTAAGATGTAATGATCTATTTAAGAATTTTATGAATGAACTTATGAAATTTATCTCATTTGTGTAAAAAAGTCTAGGTGATTTATTATTATTGGGTTAGTCTATTGATCCTTGGGTTTCAATTGAAACCAGAGCCTTTCAATCCTTAGGCATGTGACGATTTCAAGACGACACTTAACCATCGTTTACATGAAATATTATTAACTAACTTTATTTATTTCTTTTCGAGGGATTTTTTTTCATTCTTACTAATATACAATTTATAACGAGGCATTTTCACTAAAAGTTGTTGTTGAGTAATTAAAGTTCTTCACCCACTTACAATAGTGGGTAATTTTACTCAATTGAAAATTAAAATTCTTCAATAAGCTTAATGCAAAAGATTAAAAGGAAACAAGTAAAGAAACTACCATTAATCCACACTCACTCCAAGAACGATTAAGCATCTTGATCTATCTTTAGCATATTCGTGGCACACCCAATTCATCTCAACTTTTGGAAGGAATTTGAATGCTTCAAGGAGAATACTAAACTCATCTCCACAGAAAAAGCATTGATTCAATGTTATCTAGCACAGTTGACCTTTTCCAAGTGGAAAATACAACTCATTCCTCTTTATTTCTTTTACAAAATGGTCGACATTCAAACCTACAACAAATTGTCCATAATACGTCTATCTTAACCAGCCCGGAGTACATATAATAAATATTACACCGCTATATTAATTTGTATTGATAAAAAATGGTTGAAAGTCTTATCTAGATTCCTGAATTGGTCTTCCCAAAGTTCACACCAACTGTCGCAGTCTTCACACTGATATAAATAGCCGTGTATTACAATGCTCATCTCATCTGCAAACCTTTCCTTAATTAGTTTCACTCTATTTATATCTATCATTTTCCTCTCGTACTTTCCATATACACATATTCAATAATGGCGGCAAAGTTCACAACCGCGCTATTTTTAATTGCTCTTCTCGTTTTTTCTACTGCTCTTGTCCATGCAGCTCGCCCCGTCCCTGCTTCTCTCAATCCGGTACGTAACTGATTTACTCCGACTGTTTTCATGTCCGACTAAAAAAATGTTACTTCTTCTTTCGGGTTAATTAATTACGGAGTACAAGTTTTCCTTTAAATTCAAGCTGTCTTCATGCTCAGCCCGACATGGTTACTTCTAGTTCTTTCGTGCCAGTTACTTGTTTACTTTAAAATTCACGTGTTTTCATGCCCAACCTAGAATGGTTATTTCTTTTGAGTCAATTATTTGTTTATCTTTAGTTAAAATATTTTTTAAAAACAAATGATTGGAGCCAATCAACGGAGGGATTATTTCACAACCAAAGATTGTCCTTGAAGATAGTTGCATGAACCGAGTTTTACTCTGCTTCTACGTAGACTCATTTATGATAATTAGCTTGAACTCAAATCTAAAATGACAAATAGTTTACTTTATACTAACATCAGAATACTCACACACAGTTAATTAGAGATAATGGTCGGAAAAACATTTAATTGGTGCTATTTTAATTAATGAACCATCGATAATTGGTATCTGAAAACTGAAAAGAAGTTGATATTGATATAAACAGGATCAGGAAACAGAGCAAGTGAAGGTGGAAGAGGTAGAGAGCTGTCAAGGATTAAATGAAGAAGAGTGCTTAATGAGGAGAACTCTTGTGGCTCATACTGATTATATCTACACTCAACAACAAAATCCTTAGAAAATTTTCATGGCTTTTTTAATGAGGAACTTTTAGTAGTCTTGTCAATTCTCACAAACTCACAGATAGAATATTAAGACAATAACAGAATTTAAGAAGAGTTATATTTAGGAAAAATTATTATGTACTTGGGGAGGACCGTCATCCTTACACCTAAATGCAATTCACTAAATGGAATATTATAAAGGCTTAGGTGTAAGGAGTACAGTCTTCCAAAAGACAGACATCCAATTCAAGTTAAGCTGTGTGGTTATAATTAGTGTATGATTAAGTTGATTAGTCATGTATGTATGTGGGTGGGTTAGCTTCATTTTCATTCATCATTTGCTTGTAACTAAACTATCTTAGCTTCTATACTTTGAAAGAGTACTATTTTAGCCCTTAATGCTACTATTTGTTTTGTTCTCCATGACAAATCCATAGAATTGAGAGCCGACTAGAGAAGTAGTCCACTAGCTGATAAACACGTATTTAATCTCATTTTTATTCAACTGATGTTGGAGAATGCCCCTAAAATATCCGAATAATTTGGTTGTTTAGCCTCCCATACTACTTACATATCTATCTACATGGGTGAGTCCACCTTATCAATTGTTATAGCAGGTGCTACACTATTATTGAAAAATCACGTGAGAATTGATTTTGCACCATTAATTATGTTTGACCCTTTATTAGTAAAATTTGTCGGTTTCCTAAATCCATTGATCGATACTCGTAGATATTGAGCAATAATTTCGTTACACCATATTATAAATCATAGGCTAACCATCTGAATGTGCAATCCTCTAACACTAAACAAATAATTCATTATTATTGTTGGTTAAAGAAAACCACATACATATGCATTTTGATGACGATGATGAATTATGGGAAAATCCGAAATATTATTACTCCGTAATACTTATCGGTTTTATCAACTAAATTAGTTGGTAAAAATTTCCTTATTCATGGCACTAATTAGTACATCAGGTAGCGAAGCTTGCATGCCGCAGCAAGTTAGATAAATGTATACCGACGTGCATGCATTAGTATGCGGTATGTTAGGTCTTGTATAAAGAATCTATTGGTCGTTATCTGTCAATATAGATTAAGCGCCTTCCACACTATACTCTGTCAATGGGTCATATATATATATATATATATATATATATGATCTTCAAAATGTATGGAAGATAAATGAGCAAAATATGTCTATATATATTTGCGCGTTATCTCTTCGTCTCCAGTGGTTGCCACTTGAGAAGTATTTATGCCTTGAATGAAAGGTGCATGAGACACTGAGAAGGTATATTCAAATTGCACATGAAAAGAATAACTAATTTACACATATTTAAAATAAAAACGATCATAAGTTATTAAGACATCTAAATACGAAAAACGTAAAAAAATGACCGAGACAGAAGAAATATGCAATTGATCGAACACAATTTCTCACTTCGGTGACAATTCTTTTGGCTAAATGAGGTTATTTAGCAAACTAATTGGGATTAATGGGCTAATGTCGTCATTTTTATTTTTATTTCAAGATTTTAGGTAAGCCACCATTTGAACGAGCGGCTTTACTTGGTTTCATTATATTTACACAACGGTTATCTTTATGCAATTAATAACAGGGTACCCCGCTATATAACTAGCGGCTTATTGTCATGCACACGAAACAAGGTAAAGTCGCTTGTCCAACTAACAGCGTTGCCTGAAATCAGGAAAAAAAACGAAATTGTTGACGTAGACCCATTAGCCCCAAATAGTTTGAAAACAACCCCAAAACCCAATTAATTTGCCATATAACCTCGTTTAGCCAAAAAAATTCCTCCATTGACATAATACTCCCTCCATCTCGATCATTTGTTTATCTTTGGTTTTGGCAAAAATACCAAGAAAAGAGGTGATCACCAATTATTTAATGACAAGAGGACCATATTGAGTGTGGTGGATCAAATTATTCATCGAAAGCATTCCGAAAATAGAAATGTAAACAATTGATTGAGAAACCCTAAAATGAAATAGGTAAACAAAGAAACTATAAAACATAGCAGTCACTCACAAGCCTTGACCAAAAACTGTAGGGCTCCGCACCGATTCAAAACCAGACTGGAACCGGAATCGACATAAAACTCGGATCGTAACCGGACTCGGTGACAAAAGTTCTGGAGCGGAAAAACTTCGGTCCAAGATCGAACCAGACCGGTTGGACCGGAATTACTTTTACATACTCACCTTTTCAAAATCCGGCCCAGTCGAACAGAATTGAGGAGACATGCAATGATATTTTAAATAATATATTAAGGGGAAAAAATCAAATAACAGTAATTCCGGTTTTTCCGGTCCAAAATCGAACCAGGCTGAAAACCAAAACCTTAAAAAATGTTGGATTGAAGACCGAAATTTTTAATTTAATTTCGGTAGATTTCGGTCCAAAACGGTTCATTTTTCCGGTCTGGACCAGATTTTTGCACACCCCTACCCAAACGATCTCACTGGCTTTTGTTTTTTTCATAATGGGCTTGCAATAAATAATTCAGAGTCCATGTACTATACCCACAACAACAGCCCAAACTTTAGATCATATTGGGCTTACGTTCAGTAAACTACTCGCATAATGGGCCCACTACCATGTAGCCATACCAGATCCGTCGTATCTCCTGCAAAGAATTAGGGGAGAAAAAAGGGGGATTTAGAAAGAACCCTAATTGAAGAAGAAACAGTTAATAATTGAGAGCTTTGAAATAATTGGGAAATTATGTTCTTCCGTCGCAGATTATTTCCTTCTTTGCCCTTGATTATTGGCGCAGTCGTGTAAGTTTATTTCTTACTTAATTGATTGTAATTCTTAACCATTGAAAATTATGATTTTTGATTGAATTGAGCGTTTTTGGATTATAATTGATCATTGTGCTTGATGGGAATAATTTTCATAATTATAAAACGCTATCGATATTTGATCATTACATAGTATTCCCTCCCTCTTAATCATTTGATCTCACTTCGCATTAAGGTAAATAAATGATTCGAGCAGAGGTAGTAGCTTTTAATCGTCAATAGGATCCATTTCTCATGGTTCAATGGGGAGTAGCCCCGGCATTAACCGGTCCGTGGCCAGGTCTACACTACAGAACACCGTAGTATTAGAGTTTGCAGGTCATGAAACACAATGTCTTAGATATTGCTGTGACCCTCTAGGCTTTGTGATCAGACGAGGAGTTGAGATTTTGATTTTGGGTGATCAAGTTTTTGTTGCTCTTTCTTTTCGGGAAATTCTATGATGTACTCTATATTTTCCAACAACAACAACAACAGAGCCTTAATCCCAAAATGGTTTGAGGTCGGCTGACATGAATCATCATTTAGAACCGTTCGAAAATATAGAAAAACAAAAGTGAAAAACAAAAGGGGAGTGAAACATGTACCCTTCTATTTTCCGATTTTTTTATATTGTACCTCTGCTTTTCTTAAAACACATGATGCACCCCTGAAATCCACAGATGAGTCCCAACCATAAATCTATAACTATGTCCAGAAAACTGTTATCTTGATCCGTTAGTTTGTTCATTTGACTCATAAACTCATCAAACTACCATTAATCTAACCAAACTACCAAGTACCTATGAACCCACCCAAAATACCCATTAACCCAACCCAACTACAATTCCACTCAGCTACGCCAACATTCGTGGCTATTTCCAACAGAAGCTCCACCATAAAGACCACCACCCATTTCCTTCACCATAATCAACCTCAGCGCCTACATCAACCTTTTCACCTTTTTCCACAGCCTACACCAACCTTTATCCTCCCTCTGTTCTCCATTTATCTTTCCAATACTAACATTTCTCCTCTAATTTCTCCAATCATGACCTCCCCCTTCTCCAACCTCCATCTAATTGAAGATTCTAGGTTGTAATTGGGTCAAAGGAGGGGTTGTTTCTGGGTGTTTTGAGGGGCAGAGATGGGTGGTTCAATTCTTCGTTTAGTGGGGAGCAGCGAATTGGTGAGTTGTTTATTTCCATTTGAGTAGTTAATGGAGGTTGAGGAGACGACTATGGAGGTCAATTGGTAGAGGGGCTGGTATGTGAATTGGAGATTGAGGGAGACGATTATGAAGGCGACAAACTAGTAGGTGCTGCCATTGATTATGGTAGAGGGTTCAGGAGTCTTGATGAACTGTCGTGGTGTAAAAAAATGGACTGATTGAGATTGAAGGGGTCAAGGGTTGTGGGGAGAGGCGTGGTGAAAACGGAGAGTTCATGGAATTAACCTTTGAGGTTACGGTGTAGGTTTATTAGTAACGTTTGGGGGTACGCAGTACGTTTTAGAAAAAGAAGTGGTGTAATGTAGAAAACTGAAACACATAGGGGTACAACACAGAATTCCCCTTTCTTTTTATGTACGAAGTATATAAAATGGTGCATATGCTATTATAATAAATGGGAAATACGATTTTAGTTGGAGACTTGATGCATTGGGACCTCAATCGTAAGTATTACTGTGTATCATTATTGCATGACATATTTCTGTTTCAAATGCAGCCAGTGACTCTTGAACTTTAGTTTTGGATTAAGATGGAATAAAACAAAATGACTCGTTAAACTGGTTTCACTTGTTTTTCATTATGAAGTACGGAGTATTAGTTATTGGTGCAATTCTCGACGTAGTTAGGTGGATCATTTGGAAACATTTTCTGTACATAGATGTGCTTACGCTGAGATTTATGAGACCTTGAGGCAGTGGGTTAACGTTGATGTTGTGTTAGGTGGTCACACAACTACTGCCCCCAAATCCCCAATACCTAACTGTCCTCTACAATCTACTTAGTTATAACCAATATTTTACGGTACCATATTTTTTTTTTGTTTACAATTTATTGGAATTGGGATTTAAGATAAGATCTGCTATCCAATATTCAAACTACCTCTGATCTCGTTTGTGATACGAAGAAAAGCTGTGCTAAAGCGACGTGAAAAAACATTAATTATGGAGGATGAATAAGTAACTCATTCTACAATCCATATGCAACTGAATGATTCCTTCCTTCAAGGATTCTAAATCTAGGTGTTGTTTGGCCTTGCTTGTGTAAAATAGCTTCTCCTTTCTAAAAGGAGTTTATTCAAAAGTTACTTTTTGGAAAAAAATTATTTGTTTGGCCATACTTTTGTAAAAACTACTTCTTGTAAAATTTATATGTTTGGCCTAACTTTTCATTTAGCTTTTTATTGTTTTTTTATTTAGCATGTCATTTGATAATTATACGTAAGACATATGATTACTCTTCAAAATAGTTATACTCACACTAGTTATCTTCATCATAGTCATTGGGACGGAGGGAGTATAAGATCATAGAAGCAAGATTAAAAAATAGTTGGAGTTGATGATTGATTACCTGGTACTTTAATGGTTTATGTGAGAYAGACAAAGGATTGTGCAGATTGAAGAGAGAAAATGGAATGCCAATAATACAGCATATAAAGGGGGTAAATCAAGGTTTTCTGGAGGCAAAAATAAAAAGAATTGGCGCAAAACATTTGGGTTTTTTAGCGCCTACTTGAAAAGTAGAATGAGAAGTAGAAAATATCTACTTCTACTTTTTGGGGCCAAAAATGAGTTTTTGACTTTTCAAAAGTGATTCTAGATCTTGTAAATTATACTGTTTGGCCGGGCTTCTCCTTTTCCAATTACAAAAGCAGTTTAAAAGCTTGGCCAAACAGGCCCCTAGACTAGTTATGAAGATCTGAGGAGTCCTTGCCAGATATGCTTTGGTAGCTTTTTGTAAGAAAATGTGAACGAGCTATCATTCAAAAGCGTTGTCCCTTGATCCCTAGAAGAATGCTCATTTTTTCAGCTCATATAAGCTGGACTTCTAATCTCTTGGAGCAATAGCATTTGATGCATACATAAACCATCCTGGCTTTCCTGTAAGAATGCAATTTAAGTAGCCTGCAGCTCTTGAAGACATGACTGAATGCATCTTATGGGCTACTGGCTTCTCACAAACAATTATGGAGTAAAACTGTGTTTTTAAAACATTTGAAGATTGTTTGTAGTCTTTTTTATTCTTTATGTTTATAATCCTTTATATTTATGAAACTATGAGGTGAAAGTTGTTTATAGCTAGTCAAAATACTTCTTTGATTTAAAATCAATGCTCTTCTGAGGCTACTTTTAGCTTTTGCTTGGATGTGGATTGAACGTCTATATTTTTATTCGGAGCTATGTCTTGAGATCTTTTGGGTACAAAATTTCCTTTTTTTAAGGGATCAGGAACAATTTCTTATTTGTATGGTGAATGAGGTTTTTGTACTGAAACAAACTCATTCGAGTGTAATATAAATTCGCAGAGTTGGAATCATATCTGGTAAAGCACTGTTTGGGCCACCATTAGAGGAATATTGGGGGAAAAGGCTTCAAGAGGAAGCTAATACAAAGGAAACTGATCCGAAGCCCAGTTAGCAAATTCTGACCATTTTTCCTTATCTGTTATCTGGGTTAATTTATTATAGTTCTTGTTGGTGGAGGTTTCAGCTGATGCAAGTTTTTGCTGCTGCTGCTTGATCGTTACACCTGTATCCAGTTTCGCAATGCTTGGCACTTCTGTTTGATTTCCTATAAGCATTGCAAATGACTGAAACTCGCAGAGACTTAATTGCCTGTTACAAGTTACAAGCTGTATAAAGTTACAGTTATGTACTCCATCTGTCTATCATATGGAGTATTTGCTTAAGATTGCAATTTTCCTAATTCCATGGGATTAAACATGCTTATGGCTGTCTTAGAGCATGCAATTTTCTATTTTTGCATTTTGTTTTTGCGTGTGGGTGGGGATGTAATGTGTAATGTGTAATGTGTTGTATGTTTGCCAATTCTTAGCACCTTTTTACCCGAAACCCAGTGTTTGTCTGTCAATCCGTATTTGAAGTATCGTTGTGTTTATGATGCAGTGATTGAGGAGATTACGTGTCTCACACATGTCGGAATTATGTATGAAATCTTTGGTCCCAAATTGTCTATCTTGGCAATGCTTCCGCATTAGCGTTTCAATATCTCTGCCCGTATTGCTTGGTAGGGATACGAGATGGTTATTTCCATTGAGACTAGTTTTCCATGCGGCTTATTTGTTTTTTTCTATCTGATGTTTGAGTTTGAAGATGAAAATTGAGACCTAGTTTTCGGTAGGGTCGAAAAAAGTCAATAAAAACCCATTTGATTCATGATAACTAACTTGAGGAGGGGAAGAATAGTAAAGAAGCATAAGTGGGACAAAACATACACCTTTAGAGTTGTAAACCAATACAAGATTTGATTTTGAATATTCATTATTTGTATGGACCGTATCTAAAGTAAACTAGTAAAGTTTGTGAGTAGTACTGTTTAAGATTACCTCCCAAAAAGTATACGTCCACTAAACTTAACCATTACTCTACTATAATAAACGCCTACTTATATTTAACATATCACATTTATACATTGAAATTTAGTACGTACTTCGTTCTCGGGCAGTCAATTACGTTTAGTTACAAACCGATTCACCCGATTACGAATCTGAACTACAATAAATTAGTGTGCTTGGTTATAATTTTACCGAATCATGCTCTATCTTTGACCAAATTGCATATTCATATTAGGAAGTCGAATTAGTTGTTACGAATTTTTTGTGGGTGAAAGGAGTTACAAGGCCAACAAGGGCGAAAATGATGCTAACGGGGTTTAAACCGAGGTAATGGTTAATGAGTATCATCTTTTATAACTTTACCGGCTAAGTTTGCTAATACTAACAATTTTATTTCGAATTTGGTAACCACTAACCCGGCTAGTGCTCTATAACATCTATTGGAGCAGAAATGTTAACATCTAAGTACATATCCTTCTTGAAACAAAATACTCTTTCTGTCCCGGTCAATTGTTGTCCTTGGTTTTGGTACCAAAAAATAAAACCAGATGATAAGTGGACCAAATTCAGCATGATCGAGTAATTGGTATGGATTAACAGGTAAGAAGATGATTAGTGATATAAGTGAAGAGGTTAATGTCGTCGGTGAGGTAATTACTGATTTTTACAGTTTAGTGGTAGTTTCCTGGAGAGAAGACAGGAGGCAGCAATGAGACCAAGTCAGCCGACAAGAGAGTGTGGGACCAACTCCCACCTGATGGATATTTGGGGAGTACTGTTGAAGATATTTTAATGGGACCACATTTTTATTTATCACATAATATAGCCAACTAACTCACCGGTCCCCACCTGTCTGTGGGAATTTGACGCTACTCCTTTCTCTGTGTATTTTGTACTAGTATTTTATTGCATCACGGTTTATGCAATTTATAGTACTCCTTGGAAACTAGCATTTGGGTCACCCATGACTTGATTGAGTTTTGGGTTGTACCAGTTTTAATCTGGGTTTTTTTTATTGTAGTTTGGGTACGGTCAGGTTAGATTCGGGTTACCTCTGATTCGAGACTTGAGTTTGTTCGGTTGGGGTGTTGTAGATAATGTCGATGGCGGACTGTTCTGGTTTTAAGTTTTTTAGGGTTCTCATTAGCTAGGTAGGTAAAGTTCAAATTTAATTTGAAATTAGTTGCTAGGTCACTTCGGTTCAGTTAGGCCAAAGCGGATCATTATCGACAAGGTGGCTCGTGTAGTTTTAAATCTCATTAATACCAAGAGTCCAAGCTCATTCAATTAAAGATCAGATCAGCTCAAAGAGTTTCGATTCAGTTTCCTGTCAGGAATTCTCCAGTTGTTTTAAGTTCTAACCATTTGTTTACCTTTCTATGACTCGGAGTCTCGGACGGAGAGAGTAGTCAAAATACTCCTATGAATATATGATGGACACCATGTGTATCAGTGCCCATGGTTCTGTGGAATAAGTCTTCTTAATCATAAGTACCCTGTCAGCAATACATTAATAACTTCATTAAATTCATGCTTATTCAAATAACAGAAGCAGCAGCTTCAATTACACAAACAATTTGCATTCGAAGATGCTTAATTTATAACAAATCCAACTCAACCTCCTCTAAAATTCTCAACAATTTGACTGAATTCTAATGGAAGATGTGCAAAAGTTCCACTTAAGTCAACAACACAATGCCACTGTTCAGTAAGCAAACTGACTGTCTCGACTCAAAACCACACCCACCAATCAATTTTGAACCCCCGACAAGTTCATCAGAGACTTGGGCCCTCTACAGTCTTCTTTTGCTCACCCCTTGGACTTCCACAAGAACTACTGTTTGAAACTGAAACAAATGTCGATTTCTGGAGAACGCCTGTTGGTGAAGTCCCGAGCCTAGGACTTCCATCCCAACAACCTTCACCCTTTTCCATTCCGTTGCTTGAATTATTTAGAACTTCCCCTAAAGGACCTCCCATTGTATTCCCAAAAGCAACTGGTATCCAGGCATTTGTCTTACAGGCCCCCTCGGGTACTATGGTCCCCACCCCCAAACCCAGAGGTGAGATGGTAACTTTCTCTCGATTGGGCGAGGATGAAGATGATGAAAAGTCAGTTGACTCTGGAATGGACATTGAGAGTTGGGTCCAGTCTGATTTCAGGTCTCTCGGCCAGGGAATAGCAGAAGGGTGAGACGGGTCTTTAGGAGGCCAGTTTTCTGTGAAATGTCGAAGTGGATACTCATCTTGGTTTTGCTGAGTGTTGTTGAACTCCAGCAATGAGTTGTAGGTTTTACAGTCAGAGTATGAACTTTTCTGAGAAGGGTTGAGGAGAGAATCGCTAGAAACAATCCCAAACTCTGAAGCTGAAGATTCACCATATGAAATATGTTGTTTTGAGACGGAGTATTGAGTCTCCTTAGATTCCAGAATGATGGTGGGTGACATCACGGAACCGCCCTGCTGATCATTCAGGCTGTTGATACACAAATAAATATTAATCAGTAAGACACTTCTTGTGTTAAGACGGACATATCCGTCTAAATGTAGAACGGGTCACATAGGGGAGGAGGTATTCTAAAAAGGAGAAAGTCTTGAAGGACAAGCAAAAACCTTGTCTTATCTATCTAAATTTCCCCCACTTCGACCAGTTACAAGTTTAAGACGGATATGTCCATCTTAAGAGAGATTAGTTGTTAGTAAAACATCAAATAGAAAATGAGTTTATAGTTCCAAAAATTAACCCTTCATCTGATTTTATTTTTAGTCCATCAGAAATAATTGGTCCAATCCTATATAGTAGAAAATAAAAGTAAACTCGTACTATCCATAGTTAAGCAACACACTTCGGGGAGGATAGAATGATATTGCTATCATAGTATGTCTAAATCAAGGGGTATTAATGATACGTTATCGCAAAATCTTTCCTATGACCTTTAGGCTTTTAATCAAATATGACAACGTGGTATGCCTGATACTAAGATCGTGATACTTTATCATCTCCCACATCAAATTATCCACTAGAGTCTAGCCAGATTTTCATCACTAAGCTAAGATAGATTTCAAATCTCTGTCAAGAAAATTTCCCTAGAAAGGAATCTATCAGTGCAATTTTGGTAAAGACTAGTCACCTTTCCAGAAAGTATATCAGATATTGGGTGGTCTACCTCAAAAGTGAAAGCAAAAAGAAGAAATTAATTAGTTGGAAGTATATGCAAAATATCACTGAACGATCCATCAAAATCATGAAAATTAAAGAAAACGGTGAAATTATGAATTATACACAATCACATACCACATAGCTTAGTTGCTAAAGTCATTTAGAGCTGGTACTCATAACTTCGGTTTAATCCCACAGGTATCAAAATGGCCTCAATGATTACACTTAAAAAAAATAACACATTACCAACATGTCTCACCGTTTAGTGATTGAGTCAGCAGAAGCTAAGGTCTGGTGTTGAGCAATAGCAATGCCACTGGGGACACCATCGCCAGGTGTTACCAACGATGGCATGGAAGTAGACATCGGTGGCAGCACCTTGGTGGTGGTGGCTCCAGAGGCAGCTTGGCCAGTTTGGCCTTCCACAGGCTTTCTTGAACGATGGCGGCCCCTGTTAATATGTCTTTCACAATATTTTTGGTCAGGAACAGCATCCCTCGAGCACCGCCATTTCTTTCCATCAGTACGACGACACCTTCCTGGCTCAGGATCAGTGTTGCCGGAGAATCCTATATGGAAAGACCCCCATCCATCTACAATACCATAATTAAAGGCATGGTCAGAATAAATTCATGGATGAAAATGCCTTATTAACATGAAACTTTCCAATACGAGAATATTCTCCTAGGTCAAGAGGTATGCTATCTACTTTCTCTCCTATATTCTTCTCCTATCGCATATCATTAAAACAATATATATAGGTTACCCTTTTTATAAGACATTTATGCAAGAAAATGAATTTTATTTTAGTGATTAAGAAAGGAGAAGGTTGTAGAGAAGGTGAAAGGAGAAGATAGATAGCAATAATTGCTAGATTAACAATCTTTTGTCGATAAATCAAAACTACTACGGACTAAAAAATTAGCAAAACTATATACTTCTTGTTTTAATTCCTAACCAACACATGCAAAGAAAGAAGCTTACATGAATGGGAAGGATAAGACCCAAAAGAGAAGCCGGGATACCCGGTAGATTGGATCGCTTTTCTAATTGGAATAAGCAAATTAGAAGGAACGGGAAGATTTGCAGTGAGGTACTTGTAGATCATAGCCTGATGTTCCAACTCAATCCATTGAGCTGGTGTAAATGGTCCTTTGATTCCCGTAAAAGATCCATTCATGTTTCCTGAACCAAAAAGGCAGAGTGATCAACAGCTAGTAGCACATTAAACCCATAACACAAAATGACTACAGAAAACAGTGTCAAAAATTGTAGGACCGGAATACACAGAAATGTACTTTTAGGTCTAACAAATATCCAAACATTGCCTATAGATAACATGAATTATATGCCAGACTATATAGAACATAGAAAAGAATGGAAGCAAGGTAAACAATGAAATTTCAAAAGATCCAGCTACGAGTAAAAAAGTTATAAGAACAGTAACGAAGAGCTAAAAGTAAATGCTAGGCATATTCAAAAGGTTGCAGTAAATATCATTCAACTTTGCAAATTTTTTGCCAGAAAGAAGGTAGCACAGGGCATGAGACAGTCTGTGAGATAGAGATATAGACAAGAGAGCGTAAAATACTATCCTCAAAAATGTACGCCATTCTTTGTACTCCCTGCATTTCAAAAATACATTCCTCATTTAAGGCTATAAACGGAATAAGAATTTACAAGTCGTATTAGAGGTACCATTATATGCATTTTTGGTTTTTCCTTACTTTTCAAGTGAGAATCAACTATATTTGTTCCGAAGGTGTACAAAAAGAACAAAAAACACAAACATTGATATTCTTTAGCCTCTCCTTATTCTCGTAGTACAAACCCTAATGTAGGAGGTATTTCTGAAACGGATGGGGTAACAAGGTCATCATCTTCTTTTGGATATAAATCGCCTGAACTGAACTGAAATTAAGTCCAGAGTCCAGACGATCACAGCCTAAATCTAAAACGGATGGAGTAATAAGTAAGGAATATACATACTCCGTATTGATCAAGGTCATCTCGTTTCGTACGAGACTCAATAACTCATGCATCCTTTACTACTTTCCCACTCTTACTAAGAGTACAAATTAATCCACCTTAGATAACAACTATTTATACCAAAACCATCAAATGCTAGTAATCTGCTGTTCCATTAAATAAAGATTAAAGTAATTCAATTCAACAGTATCTTGATAAGACTAACTAAACTCCCTACTTTAAAATGGTCCCAACTTTATTTAACATCACAAATTTAATTAAACAAATATTCTTCCACCTCATAAAATCAAATCAAGATCAAAACAAACCCCCCCTATATGTTAAATTCAATAAGTCTTCTATAAAACGGTTTTACATTACTATTGTGTTTCAGCAGATGTCAACTAGCTTAGTTGATAAAGTCATGAGCGGTGGTGCTTATGACATGGGTTCAAAACCCGTCAGCATTAAAATCGCCCTTGTGTGAAAACAATTCCCACCAACATGAAATACAGGCAGACTACAATAAACTTTTATAAAACCATCTTACACGCGTAATAATCAAATTAAATACAGCTTAAAACATACCAGCAGATGGTCTAGAGTTGTAATAAGTAGATGGGTTTTGCTGTTGATGATGCTGATGAAATGAAAACCCATTTTTATTATCATTATTATTACTTGAAGAAAAGCTCAACATTTGTTGTTTATTAGAATCAGATCTCAAACCCAAATCATCAACCCGTTTACCCATTTTATTAACCCGATTAACCTCATCTTCAAACGGGTCGGATCTCTCATGTTTGACCAACCCAGATCCATAGTTATTATTAACATTAATAATATTATTATACTTTGACTTTTCTTGATGTTGTAGTTCAAACCCATCAATGGCAACTAATTCAAAGTCCATTTGAGTTCATGAGAAGGGTAATTAAGGGAAATAATAATTAATAATATTATTAAGTGTTGATTAAGAGGAAGAAGGGAGAAAATGGAAGGTGCATTTTAAGAGAAGATGGAGTATTGTGTTGAAGTTATGAGTTTAATAGAAGTGTTGTGGTGTTTTGGGGATGAAGGCAAAGGCAAGTGCAGTTTGCAAGTAAAGAGAGTTGGGGGGAGTGGGGTTGATACTTGAGACTTGAAGGTGAGGTTTTGGACAACAGATAGAGTGAAAAGTACTATTCTTGTTCCCTAAATTAAATTAGTAAAAAAAAAAAAAATATTAAGGTCCTGTTTTTTTTGAACTCAAGCGGTTTGAATTGAACTGAATTTATTAGAGCTAAATTACACTGGATCGGATTTATTAATGAACTTGAACTGAAATAAGGGTTAATTTGTGAAAATAAGAGTTGAATGAAGCTAAACTGAACTGAAATTAAGTCCATAAGAACAAGGACTTACAAAGGTAGATAATTTAAATTGGACATGGTCATGTTAATTTACCTGATTAAAATAGATGGTAGATATTAATGTAAACGGATAAAAGAACAGGTTGACGGGTGAAATGGTTGATTGGTTAAAGTTTCATCTAAGACCCTCTTCTTTTCGGCTTAATTTAAACTCACATCCAATCAGTTTAGTGACTTTAGTTTACTTTCAGTAACTTCAGTTTACTTCAATCAGTTCAGTTTAACACACCTTATTTCAACTTTATTTATCTCAACAAACATCAATTCAATTAATTCCAAATTTTCTTTAAACTATTCTTCACTTGTAACGTGTCCACTTTCCTTTTACAATCACTTCAAAAACTATACCGCAACTAGTATTTTATAGTATTTCTTAACCCAATCTTTGACATCTTTCTCTATATGCTCTATGTATTAAAAAATTATGATTACCCTTTTATGTATTATTACGGTAGACAAATTTGAAGGGGGAATGAAGTTATAAGTTATAGAGGAAGACATGAACGTGTTTGCTTTAGCTAACAAAGCGTCTCCCTTGTGACGGGTCGGATCCGAAAACGAATAATGCCACTTACAAAACAAATAGGGGGACAAGGTGGGGGCACCCCCCACTTGCTTTTCTCTCTCCTCTATTTGGGCATTTTGTCTCACAAAATGGTACCCGTCTTCTCATTTGTGACGGATATCTTCCGTCACAAATGAGAATTTGCCTTTAGCTAATAGTAAGGTGATTATGATGATTTAGTTAGGGGAATATATAAGGGTAACATTATTAGCAAGGCTCTTTTAAGTTTTAAGATTTTGTCAAATTCTTTTCACTAATTTTTATTATTTCTTTATTGTTCAGACTCACTTCAGACCCACCTCGGACTTTATACATTATCCCTCAAACTCATCTAAGACTTTATTTTTTCACTTACTTCTTTTTTTTTTACAAAAAGAAATAACACATGAGATCCATTCATTGGATAATTTCCCTTGAGTGTGGGGTCAAGACTCACCTAAAGTCTTAAGTTGAGTCTTTGATTTCCAAGACTCAACTTAAGACTTTAATAGATTATTGGTAGTTTTGAGTGAGTCTTGACCAAAGTCTTGTGTAATACCCGGATATTTTGGGATCCGTACGAGAAGTCTTGTGATGCGTGAAAGTCATGTGAGAGTAAGTTGTGACCTTACATTAGACCAAGTGGAGTTTAGACTAGACCTAGTGAAGATTAAAATGGACCGAGTAAGTTAGTAGTGGACCGAGTAGGGTGTCTACTCGACCGAGTAAAGTTGATTCGGCCGAGTATGTGGTACACTCGGCCGAGTAGGTGGTACACTCGACCGAGTGGACCGCTCACTCGACCGAGTAACACTGTCAGTACGCGATAAATGACATTTCGTCCCATTAGCCCTAATTCATTTCTTATCATCTCTTTTTCTCTCTACAATCTCTCCCTTCTCTCTAAAATCCTCTCAAACATGTTCCTATGGATTCTAAGCTTGGATTGAAGATTAACACACCTCATTCACCATCCACTCACCTTTGTAAGTAGATCTAAACATCTCCCTTAATCCTAACTTTTGAGGGGTTTTTGTATATTTCGATTATTAGTGATTTTAATTAGATTATTGGGTAATTAGTGAGTAGTAATAAGGGTTCTTGTATTTTATTATAGTGTAGGATGATTTGTGATAGGTATTATAGGTATTATATGGTTATTGTAGGATGAAACGGTTTTATGAGACGGAATCGAGTTGGATTCGTGTAGCTTGTTGAAGAATGCTTAAAGGTAGGTTAATCCTACTCAGTTTCGGTATTATAGATAGGTTTTGTGTGCATTTATCAATTTATGTCATGAAATGAGTAGTCTTGTATTTACATGATATTGAGGTTGATGTGGATTTGTGTATGAGTCAAAATTGTACATCATATGGCATTGGTTGTGTTGACTTGAGAATTATATTCTTAGGTACATGGTTAAATCATGATATGTTGGTAATATGTCGAATAAAAGGATTGTAGTCGGTATTGTGTTGTAATTACATTCATTGGTCTCGTGTTCT
>VHZZ01010249.1:43891-64035 GCA_009801015.1 Silene noctiflora | reverse complement strand
GTTAAAGCAACAACAACATTACCAATATCACCCAAATCATCAATAGATACATATCAATCAACCACAATCATCTTACAACCATGTAAACAATAACCAAGTATGGAAACCCTACCTGAATAACAAATCACCACAAGCAGTCAACTCAACGACTCAAAAGCGTTCTTCTACGAAATCACCTCCTATAATCACATAATCATAGTATTACAATCCAACCATCAATAAACCCCCAATTACCCCCAAATCACCCAATTAGGATTTAACCAAAACCAACGAATCAAAATAAAAACGGTACAAAGATCTTACCACAAGACGACGGTCTCAACGGTATAAAGAACTCCGAATTCCGACAACTCTAGTCCTTGGATTTGATAACAACGCAAAAAGGAAGATAATAAACTTACGTTCTCTCTTGAAAGGTTTTAAGAAAAAGGTAAAAGTGAAAAAGAAGCTGACGGAAAGCTTTTTATATCATTTACGCGTTGTTAACAAAACCCGACTGAAATAACCCGTAAGACAAACTTACTCGATCGAGTAAGTGACGTATTCGATCGAGTGCCACACGTACTCGATCGAGTACCATTCTGACATACCCTGATTCTAAACCACACATACTTACTCGACAGAGTAAGTCCTACTCGATAGAGTACCCAAAGACACAGAAAACCATAGTATTACAAAGACTCTGTAAATCTGTGAGATAGAACATAAGTCTTGATGTGGAGTAGCTTTGAGCAAATGAAAGTCTTGAAGCGGGTTAGCTTCAAGTAAGTGCAACTGGAGTAGGTTGACGAGTTATTTTCATTGTAAAGGGTTTAGTAAGTTTGAGTAAATTTCTAAACAAACAATAAAATAACGGTTGTACGTAGGGTTTGGAGTATAGGTTAAACCAATTTTTTAAACATGTCTTGTTTGCTCATTTAATTTTATAATTGTTCTCCTTATTTATATCTTGTCTATCTTGCATTTTATTTGTGTCACAACGCTTAATACTGTGGCTCAGACCTGATTATTGATTCAATCTTGTAAACTTCAAACGATTAAGTATCTCAAGTATTCAACTTAAAAAGGATTCATTTAAGACCTTCATTACTACGAGTATTCAACTTACAAAGTATTCACTTAATACCTTCATATCTAAGTTGAAGAAAAATAATCTTTCATTCATACTTTTCTCATCTGTGCAACAGTCGACTTTACTGCGACATATACCGAGAAGAATTCGTGTGTGTATACTTCTAACTCAAATAGGTCTGAGTATAAACACCTCTATCATTCAAAGTATTGTCTATATCAGTTTAGTCTATTGTCCTAGTTTTTAAAAAAGATGAATTCAAACTTAAATTTTTTAATTGGACACCTAATTCATTCCCTCTCCCTCTTAGGTGTTCTCGTCCTTGACTCTTCAGTCTTCATGATCCTCACGAATACAATCAATTGATTATTTATAGAGATACCATGTATCTAAACCTAATTCTAGAAGCTACCCAATTATCATATTATTCTAATATCTTTACTTACTTTACCATATATCATATTCCTAAATTTCATGTCGATATCTCAACATATCTCTAACAAGGTACCCTGGAGTCGTAACTACTTTCATACACTTTGTGATCTATCCTATATTGCGTGAGTTCGAGCCACGTTTGTAGATGCGTCATGCGTAAGCTAATAAACAACGCTAAATTAATTCTATAATTTAGCGCTCAAGAGTGAATCATATGGTTCTTATATTTTAAACAAAGGAATCTTCAAAAATACATATATATCAAGAAAATGACAATTGGGTAGAATCTTGGATGCAATTGAAGCTTACTGGAAGCACAAATGGTGTATCTCGAATGCAAATCGGGGTATGCCGTCTAATAAGAACTACCTACTGATATTTTATTTGGATGGAACGAACAAATGCAGGTTGGAGTTACAGCTAACAATGCCTGAAAATCTGGTTAAAGAAATTTAGAAGTAGAGTGCAGCAAAGGAAAGCTTCGTTTGTGTTAAGTAAAGATAGAGAATGTCTACATAAGTTAGATATCATGGTTTAAATCGTTTGTATGTAGCCAATGAGTGTCAATATGAGTTAGAATGGATATAATATTGGATTTTTTTGGATTTTTTTTTATTAATGGAAAGCTTACATTTTATCAAAAAAAATGTCAATTACACAATATCAATAGAGTTTTCTTTTATAAGAGTACTTGTTGAAGCTAAATTACAAACTAAAAGATAGATGATTAATTACCTCCATGGATAGATGGATGATTTTAACGTGTTAATTTAATCTAAGAATAAAATTTAAGATCTAAAGATAGACTAAGTTGCACTTCGTAGTTGTTTGAATCGCGTGTGTCATTTGTCTTGGCAAATGCTTCCTTATATAAGCATTTTTTTACCGGCTCCTTGTAACTAAGTAGTGGGGAGAGATTTTGTAACACCCCCACAAATCGGGAAGCCTTCCTCAAGGCTACCCTAACCCATGAGGATGTCATAAGACTTTGTTTCCCAAGTTTTGTAGTGCGAACAAATGATGCAAAGCAATTTAACGTAGATAAGTTTAAGGTTAAGATAATTAAGTTACAAGTTAAGGGATTTCAAACGCAATCCTGATTATACAACCCAATCGAATAAAACGGAGTCTATAAGTGTCAAAAAGCTAGACAACAATAAAATAGTGACAACTAAGGCGAAGACCGCTCCCAAGTCTCCAAGGCATATGTGCAATGCAACTTGTCAAACCACTGCTCCCCATATGAGCGGAAATCATCATATGGTTCACCACAGATATTTGAAAACGTTTTGGTTAGCTCCAATAATACAAATGCTCGTAAATGACAAGTGAATATGAAAGACTACATGGACATGATATGAAATGAAAATGCACAATACAAGATAGCCAAACTTCCACACCTCCTCCATAACACACCCGGTGACAGCATCGCAACACCGCCGCCAAACCGCCGGACCGCAATCTGTAATCAAGTACTCGGGACACGCCCGTGGTACCGAAACCGGGCGCTAAATGGATCCCTGCCAGACGTCGTGCCTCAACCACATGAGCCCCTCCAAACTCGAATCATTAACGTGCACGTACCCCTTGGAGTAGGAAGCTCCAAGGGGCGACCCAAGCGTAAGACGGTCTTCCAACCATCTTACGTCTCCTCAACAACCACCATTCACAATCCAATATCCTCCATCCTCCATCTCCAACATCCACAATAACCAAGTATGCACAAAATGTCACATAAGGCTTTTCACATAAAAGTACACCATCCTTTGACAAGAATTCACATACTTACCAATAAACCAACAACTAAATTGACAAACTTCCCAAATCATGTTATAATGCAACAAGGTGATATCATGATACCAAATCCACTTACTCCATCACAATAAATGAATAAACACCCCACATTAGTATGTCATTAAACCCTAATTACCAATTTCTCATGTTATCATGCAACTGCCACATGGATTATGAAATTTATGATAACCCTAATGCATAACCAAACACTTATATTATCAAAGTTAAGTAGGGAAACCATACCTCTTGCTAATCTTCAAGAATTCAACAAGGCGAGCTGAAAGGGCTCCTTAATGAAATTTCCTCCTACACAAAGTATGACTAACTATCACAACATTATACTACAACAACAAAATTACTAATTAACCTACTTAATTAGTCAAAATCCTAATTAAAATCCCATAAGACAACATGCTAAAGAACTAGGGTTTACTAATTAAGTGTAGAGGAAAAAGGATGAGAATATACTTACAAGTGTCAACAAATGAGCAAGAACAAGATTTGGGAATCAAATCTTCAAAGTATGATGGAGGTTTAAAGGGATAAGGTATGAAGTATTTTGAGGGATTTTTGGAGAGTATGCGGATAAGGTTTAGGGTGAAATGAGGCTAAAAATTCTAAAAAAGAAGAGTTTAAAAGAGCTAAGGTCCACGTACCCAATGCTTACACGCGTAAAACAAGGACAATGACAGGTCACTCGGTCGAGTGCTCGGTGGCACTCGGTCGAGTGGCTGGGTGCACCAGCCACTCGATCGAGTGACTCAACATCATAAGCTGGTATGCAAGGTTTAGGTGTCACTCGGTCCCTTACTCGGCCGAGTGAGCTCCACTCAGTCGAGTACTCGGCCGAGTGTAGCCTTAGAAATTACGGGTATTACAGGTTTGATAACCGTTGGCGCTTCTTAAAACTGTTCTCGGGTGCTTCTTCCTTCTTCTAATCCAGCGTTCCTCGACCTTTCCTTATAACAATCACTTCGAATAGGGCCAATCATCAATTTCTTAGATAGTGGGCCCAAGTAGGGCAGTCCAAAATCGGACTAAAAGTTATCAAATCAAATAAATTTAGTGGTTCGAAGATCGAACCTAAAAATTTTTGTCCTAGGGCGGACCAAACCTGAATTTTTCGGCCCGGTCCGGATTTTGTCCGAAATCAAAAAGGCAAAATGTACAATTTGTCTGTATTAAGTATATGATTATTGAATTTTAAATTCATCAAAACAATTAAAATAGTATTTGAACTATTGTTTAATTTAAATAATTGAATTCATAATGACATTTTAGCGTTAAATATTCGATTCATTTTCAAAGTTTCAATAAATAGACGTAAAAGCCTTATATTCCAGTCCATTTGGTCCGAACCTAAAATAACTGATTTTAGACCGGACCGGACCGGAGACTAAAAATCAAAAAACAAGGACCAATGACCGAACCTAAAAGAAATCGGTCAGGGTTCAGTCTAGACCAAATGGTTAGGTCATGTCCATCTTACCAGTCCGGACCTAAACTTTCTCAGTCCTAGGACCAAGTATCCTTAAAATAATAAATTTAGTACTAACCAAAATTGAGCGCTAACAAATACCTAGCAGAACCTTTGAACTCTGAACCACCTCTCCTGGCCAAGCGGTTTTTATTTTTGGGTTGGATTCCAGTGAGAAAATTCTTTTTCGTGGTTTAATTAAAAGAAAAAAAAAAGGAGGGATAAAATGGGAAGTTTATTAAAATATTATCGCGCAGTCGAATAATTCGTCGCCGAATATCCATGGATATCAAATGTAGCCCATCATGTTCAATACAGTAAGCTAACACTAAACTGAGTCAGCCCACAAAGAAAACCCAAACACTGAAATTATTTGCATACTTGTTTGGTTCTCTCCCCCAAATTATTTGCAGAACCCTAGAAAATTCATAAACCCCTTTCAATTTACCCCACATCCATCCATCCATCCATCAGTTGCATTAAGCAGAGATGACGCAAAAGGCCAATTTGTTCAAAGGTCAACAGAAGAAGAAGATCATTCCTGCTAGTCGCCATGGCAAAGACGCTCATATTCGCAAAGGTTTCTTCTTCTTCTTCTTCTTTTCCCTTTTGTTTAGTGGCGGAGCCATGATTTGTAGTCTTCGGGGTCGGAAGATTTTTCGGAAATAAAATTTCCGAAAATTTCATAGTCTGAGGGCGATCGCCTCTGCTAGCTCCCTTAGCTCCGCCACTGCTTATGTTTCGTCTTTATTTCTATATATATATCTTATTTTTAGCCTTGTATACTTGTTACTTACAATGATGATCTTTAATTATCAGGAAAGAGGGCTATTAAGCCGTCCAAGATTTCTAAGGCTATGGATGCGGATCGAGTACGCTCTTCTATCTTTTTGTGCTTTTCTTTGTTTGATTCTATTGTTTGTTTTCTATTTTCATGTTTAGTTGCATGGTACGAGTTTTAGATACTTAGGTCTCGTTCTTTTGGATTGATATTAACCGGACCGAACTGAAAGGACCGAATAGAAATGACCAGAACTGAGTTGGGGTGAACTGAACTGCAGTTATTTGAAATTAAGTCCAAATTAACCGGGCCTTAGTTGGTCTTAGTATGATTTTGGAACGTATTCATTCTGCTAATTGATGTAACCGCAGCCTCTGAAAGTGTAAAATTGTCATCTATCTTGACATGGTGGGACTCTTGCATTGGAAAGGCAATTGGTCCTAGCTGGTTAACTGAAGTTATGTGATCATGGGGATACAGAACATAATTGATAATTTCAGTGGTGGAATGCCGTAAATACCACTTTGAATTTGATTTTCTGCGTTGTTTATGGCAAATCACAACTTCGTTAGGCTAACATGATTTTAGCTTTATTTTCATTTTGATGATGATTGTCAATAAGCGGGCATGTGTTAGAGTTATAGCATGTCTTCCTGATTTCAGTATTGATATGTCAGTATTTCCTGGTTACATGTGAATATGTGATCGCTAAACTGCTGAAGTTAGTAGATACACTGATGTCTTTTCTAATCTGGTAGTGGCCATATTTAATGTTATTATTGACACGAGACTTGGGTACTTGAATGGAACCAGGAAATAACCAAGTTCATAAATAACTGCAATGAGATGAAAGCAGCCACTGTAGCTTGCAAGGAAGGCGGACACCTAAGCATTGTCAAACCATCACAAGAGTCAGGTACTTCAAAGAAGTAGGAAATGAAATTGTTTGCAAACAAAGTCGCTACTAGCCTATGAAGTGTAGATGGATTTTTGATAGAGAACCGTCCTAGGAACAAAAAATAGCAGTGGTCTGAGTTGTGAGAACTAGCACTTCCTCTTCTTACATGGCGAACTCCGTAGTTTTATAGGTTTGTTTATCAAGTTGCTGAATTGAGCTATATAAGCTAATGAGTAATGAGATTCCAAACTCTTTCAGTTGTTGTAACAAATGAGCAAGAAATATGTATTGTATCTTACTCCCTTGAAATGTTTTTGTTGTTCGCTCGAGATACCTTCCATCCCCAAGTTATTGTGATTGTCAGATTGATTAAAATATTGGGGCTTGTTTCATGACCAGAAATTGCAGGCGACCGTTGTTAGTTGTCACCACTTAGCTATGGCATGTGTAATTAGTTTGCTTCTTCTCTTTTTTTATTTATTTTTTTACCAAAATTTTTTATCTTCAATATTTAAGCTTCCCGTCCTTATTTGAGTATGAAAGTAAGATTTATAAACATTAGATATTAATCTTACACTCCACTCAATATATTCACTAAACACGGGTGTTCTATATATGCAATAGCATGCTGTCATTGAGATTGTGATTTGCGAATACCTTTTTCATTGGAAGTCACTCGGAAATACTCTATTCTGGGTTCAACATAGGGGCGAGGTTGCTTACATTAGACCGTTTTAACTTGATCATAGACCAGTGTCTTTGAGATGCAAAGTTAATGCTTTTTTGTACTTGCTTTTCTTAAAGTACGTATATAAATAGCTGCTTTTGTATACAAGTATATCTTCCTGTACAAGGATGTAATCTTAGGAAGAGTAGTTGTAACCAGATTATGATGTTGCGGTTAGGAGTAAAGGGTATATTCCTGAACTCATGACGTGATACTTTACAAGGTGATACGAACAAAATCGTCCAAAGGCTGCTGCAATTTTAACTCGGCTGATGAGGTAAGAAAAACCATAACACCATATAAACGATACAAATGTACACAAATTTCAGACATGGACTTATCATTAAGCAGTGGATCCTACCATGTACGTTTTTCTGGAGTAACAATTATGCAGATGTAATCTGATTAAGAGTCCCACTTATCCAATCATTCATCACAATCATATTATAACGAACCTCACGCCTAAGTCGCTTTCGAGACACCTTACTTTAATGTGAACTTAATTTTAGTGTAACCCAATTCAATCAATATTTATTCCATTTAGGTTTATTCAATTTAGTTTCGTTTTATTCAATTCAATTCAATTGCATTAATATTACGGTATCATTTAATACAATTCAGAATTTCAGATGAAACGCAAATGCAATCATGAATTCGAGATTCCACTATGATTTAAAGTTTTCAACAAAGCCATCAAAAACGAAGGCAGCCACACAGAAAGTTGACTTTACGCGCGGAGGAGGAGCGTAGTTCTGAGTAACCCCCTAAAAAAAACATTACAAGTGGACTCGTACCATTTGTCTGTGTCATAAAAACGAAAAGAAAAAAGCTGAACAAGAATTTAACACCATCACTCCAAACTTTAACGTACTTGACCCAATAACGTCTTTCCTCTACATCTCTCTCTTCTAATATCCAACATTCTACATTCTACCGTCGCCGCCCACCAATCTCACCCGTCCAATGGGCGCCTTACAAACCGTAATAATCACTTCATAACCCGTCTTTTTTATTTTTTTGTTCCGTAATTATTTTGTAAGACTATTACACCTCATAGCAATAAATGAAGCCGTGGTGGAGCTAGAGAGGCTAGCAGTGACGCTCGCCCCATGACAACTTTGATGTTTTTATTAAATATTTTTTTTTATAATCGTTCACGCTTGCCGAATGCAAATCATGGCTCCGCCACTGAAATGAGGTGTACAAGTAGTGAGTTACCAATTTGACATGTTTTGGTTTTTTGCAGGAAGCAGGGGAGGACATAGAAAATGGAAAGGAAAAGGGAGGGGAAGATGTGGAGAAAGGTGAAAAAAAAGTAGGTGGTGGTGAGACAAATTTCCATGCTTCAATGCTTAGGACATTGAATCCTACCAACCCTTTAAGAGTTGTTATTAATGGCGGCTCTAGGCCGCCATTAAGGACTCCTGTTCCTCCTCATTTTCACCGTCCCCCGCCTTTGTCTCACCCTCGCCCTCATCCTCCGCCTTCGTCTCAGCCTCGTCCTCCTTCGCCTTCGTCTCAGCCTCGCTCCATTCCTACCAACACTCCTACCCCTCAAGTAATCATCTTTTCTATCTCCGATATTTTGAGAAATGTAGTGAAATAGACTGAAAGAATAAAGTATTACTCAGCTGAAAATGTTACTCCTCCGTCTCAATCATTTGTTTATTTTATCGCAAAGAATAAAAAAGTTCAATGTAATTGTATAATGTAGTATCTTTGTTTGGTAAATATGCTATGTTTTGAGATTTTATTTTTATATATTATCAGCAGCCGCCGTCAGTAATTTCATTGAACTCAAGAAGATACACCAACAAACTATGGTTATTTATATATATGCTACACAAGGTTGCGGTTATCGGGTTGGTCGGTTTCCTCATATACAAGGCAATACAAGGATTTCTCCAAGGCGGGCGGTTCCGGAGAAAAGAGCAAGATATATTGAAGTATTACTTGCCACAAGTTGAAGCAGCTTGTTTTCTAAGCATAATTTTGGCATTTTTATGGCAGAAAGCAGTTAGAGTTTGGCCTAAATTTATGGTTCATTTCATATTATGGAGTAGTTTTGCTATGTCATTATCAGCTGGGATTCTCCTAATTTGCTTCCAAAAGCCGTCTACAGATGCCTGTGGAGTTGCGCTCATTGCTTACGCGATTGGGAATGGCTTGTACTCGTGTTGGGTGACACAAAGAACTAGTTTTTGCATCAAAATCTTGATCAAGTCCCTCGAACCTGTCTTGAAATTTCCAGACTTGAATCACCCTTCGTACTACATGCTTGTGGCCGGGTTTTTATGGATGTCCTTGTGGATTTTAGCAGTGATTGGAGCTTTGAATTTCTATTTGCCACCATTGGTGATACTTGGACTTGTTTTGAGCTTAGCTTGGACTACTGAGGTTATGCGAAACGTGGCCAATTTGACAGTGAGTAGAGTAATTGCTCTGTATTACCTCAGGGGAATGCAATCCAGCACATATTTCTGCTTCCATAGAGCACTTACTAAGAACCTTGGAAGCGCTTCACTTGGGTCGGTCTTTGTTCCTACCATTGAAGCGTTGAGGATCCTTGCTCGGGGATTGAATTTAGTCGAGGGTGAAGATGAATTCATGTTCTCTTGTGCTCATTGTTGCTTGAGTTGTATGAACTCTATTTTTAGATTTGGCAATGGTTGGGCCTATGTTCAGGTATTTCCCAATGTGGCAACGTGTTTTCCGTTTCATCTAAATTTACCTAATTTTTCATTCCATAAGAATTTATTTAGCTTGCTTAATACATAAACATAATGGAGGTTTACTGTCGCACCGAATTGCTAATATTGGATGTTTCACATTTGAGTGTATTTGGTCTAGTATTCCACTTAAAACGGTTGCGTAAGTTTTCAGCTTTGAAAGTTGACAAACGTATTATAAAACCGTCTTATTCAAGTTTTTGTCATATTTTTAGTAAACATTGGTTACCATACGTAAGCGGATATTTGGTAAAAATGACTAATAAGAAATGAGGGTACTGTGGCAGATTGCAGCATATGGGAAGAGTTTTGTCAAGGCATCCCAGGATACATGGGAATTATTTGAGAAGGAAGAAATGGAGAGCATGGTTGATGCGGATATAATGTCGGCGGTGTGCTTCCTGTCGGGAGTATGCAGCGGTTCAATCTGCGTCATAATGGTGGCGCCATGGACGCATACGGTGCACAAAGGTTTCACTGCCACCATATCTCTGCTTGCCTTCTTTGTTGGTTACCTCATGGTTGGTTTTCTTCTTCTACTCTTCCTTTACCTACCAACCTCATCATTCATTTACTCTCTTTTTTGCACTTTTTTTTCCATTATTACTTGTCCTACTACATTTTTGTATTATTTGCTAATAGCCCATGTGATCAACTAGGGACAATATGTCCTACTTCCTCATAATTTCCAAGTCTTGAAATAAGTTTATTTCTAATCGTAGAGATATCTGCTCTATCTGAACCATTTGTTTACCTTTGATCAAAGATACTCCATAAACAAAAATAAATAAAAGGTAAGCAATTGACTGAGACAGAGAGATTATATTCTTAATTTGCTTCTTCAGTTCTTTAAACTCGGTTCCGAAACCATATATATAGTTGACTTGAACTTCTAGTAAAAAGCATCTTATACAAGATTTTTATGAACATTATTATATTCGGAGATGGGATTAATTATTAAAGTCGTGTTTGTATAATATATATGTGGGATTCAGACAAGGATATCAATGGCATTACCACATGCATGTGTGAGCTGTTACTACGTATGCTATGCGGAGAATCCAGAGAACAGGCTGTTCGATCGGACGATTCCAGATCACTTACAGTTGCTTAAATCAGGCCGGGACGTTGCTGTTCCGACTCCGAGAGTTCCCCGGAGGTTCAATCAATAACAAGAGGTGAAACATAATGTGTAAGAAGACTAGTATAGTGTACAAATATTGGATTATTGTTTGCTCCCTCATTTAATTATTAGGTCACCTTTGAGATTTAAATTAAGGTGATTAAATGTACCAAGAATAATAAGCACCATTTGGGTAGCATCGAGTCGCATGGCTCATAACAGATTTAGTTAGTCGTTTGTTCGTCTCTAGATCTCTAATCTCCCTGTAATGTTGATAAGGTATTCTTTTGTACATATCAGACATTTTTTTATCTTGTTCAACATTACTTTGTTTTAATAATACCGATGTTGCGTCTCCTAGGAATTCTTGTTATTGATTATTTGTATCATTGTTTTCAAATGCACAGAAAAATAGATAATATATAAAAATGACATAAGACTCGTCTATACCAAATTTATAGTATGTCATTGTGTATTTCTACTACCCATGAGCACTTAGATCAACTGGCAAGGGGTTGTTCTAGCTTAACCAGAGGTCTCGTGTTCGAGTCCTGGGAACGCAACAGTGTTAAAACTCATGAGGGAGAGTTTTACCAAAAAAAATTGTGTATTTCTACTGAACAAAACAGAGAAAATGAAAATGAGTTGTCAAGAATGGAAGTTGAGTCTAAAAGAATGGGGCGAGGGTAATCCAGAGAGGTTGTGCAAGTTAGAGCGCAACCACAATCATTCAAACAAGGGATTGAATGTTGTAGGGTATTATGCTGATGAGGATGATTGGGACCTGTGAAGATAATGGACGATTCATCCACGTTTATTTTTATTTGATTCTTTTGAAAATGGAGCCATGGATCCATTAAAAAATCAGACTTGATATTCCTATTTCCCACCAATGCCACAAATTCGACGAAGAAAGTGACTTCTCTTTTATATGCATTTGATCCAGATAGAGTCCGTCTTAAATGAGAATTTGTGATCTATATTATTATAAAATTATCTTTTAAAAGACTCAGATAATGCCCACCACACCAGTACACCACTTGTAGATTGTTTGTTTGATAAACCAGGTGGGTCAAGTTTAACATTATCGTACAATGCTGGCTTATCTTTCTAAGAAAATCCCCCACTTCATTGGAATCTCATCTCTTTTCACTTGCTTTTAACTAAATTGTTTTAATTAATCAAACATCATGCACAATCTGCTAACCAGCTCTGGCAAACTGTCATTTCACAGCGCCTCGATAAGACTTACATCCTCCCTAGTCTCTACTTGTATACCTATGTGATGTATATCAGCTCAGTCCGAATCCTCGATAAGATTTACTTACTCCATGGTCTCAACTAGTGAGGGAAGTAGGCCATGCCGGACCGTGCTTCATATCGATCCATGGTCTCCATTTTCTTCCGTTTACTCTCAATGACCCATATTCTATTCCGGAACAATCTCTGAGTTAATTTTTTCAATTAGAGAAAATGGAAGGAATTTGAAAGAAAAAGAAATGGACGTGACGCACGAGGCAAGTTGATTGAATAGGACGATAGACTTTAGAGCAAGCTACATGGTGTGTGTGGTACACGATAATCATAACAAAGTTTCCACCTACTTCCTACACTAATAAGAATTAAGAAAGATTCCAAGTGAAACCAAAAACCAAAGCAATAAAAGGATTATCATTTACGCAAAAACTTTTCAAAAAGAGACTAATGTTTAATCCTCCTAATCCCAACTTAATACCACTTCATACTGTCTCAGAGTCAGACTTGTTAATCACTCGGGATGTTTTCAACCCAAATGGCATCTACTCGGAAAAGTGTTAACACCGAGCATGACAATTGCTCTAGTTACAAGTGACGCAATCGAACCTTGGACGATTTTAAAAAGACAAAACCAGCTAAACTCAAAGGGCAGAAATGACAGATATTGTGAATTGTGTAAACTTCAAGTAACTGAGCATCATCATCACACATTCACAATTAAGAAGTATGATAGTCAAAGCATATAAAAAAATTGAAGAGCGAGATAGGAGATGACATATGTATTTAAAGAAGTTTCTCCAATACCGAACTTAAGAGGAACCAAGAATTAGCAGACAGGTGGGATGATTAATATGAACCTGCTTCTTTCCTGGTTACCTATTGGACTCTGACACTACACTTTGGTCACATGAAGCATGATCAAAACTCTGATACAAAACTTATTCATCCGTGTTCAACACTCTGACACCATGTCATTTTTTAGACACGCGCAGCAAAGTCGGCGTGGAATAGCTGATTACCACAACGAATCAAAGATGGCAGGCATAGCAGAGCAAATGCCAAACATCACATATGTGCACTAATAGTTGAATTGCATATCCAAAGCACCTTACAATTGTTTCAATGACAATTTGGAATCGGGGGTAAACTCATTCTTTCATTGCAAAAGCATAAAAAGACGGCAAAGTATGAATAGCCAAACAGGCAAACACAAGAACATCTGCAAAAAGATTGGAACAAGCCTTCTACTCCAAATTCTTTCGTACTTAGTTTTCTGGCGCAGCATTGCCATTGTAGCCAAAACTCTTACTCCGTATCAAACATCCCCAATAAAGTACAAGCAATCCATCAGGCAGCCAATTCAAACAAAAGTGGAGGCCACAAAACACTACTATCCAACCAAACTGACAAATTGCAGACAATATTCCTAAGCAACTAAAAAGAGGCAGCTGCAATACTCCAACAAAACCTTCGCAAACTAGCACCTTTCTACTCAGATTCTTCTTACTAAAACTAGCTAGTACACATGAATGGTGTAGCGCCTGGAGATACTACTCTGACAAATACTTTCATTCTATCAGTCAATGTTACCATTACAGAGCATTCGTTTAGCAATGTCTCTGGACTCGAAAACTGGCAAGAATCGATGCCAACAGTAAAATCACTAAAAGACAATGCAGTCAAAACATTCCAGCTGAGATTCAAAGAAACACACCTCAGGCAATCAATCACAGCATTCACAGACACGATTCACAAATCACAATTTCACAAAACATGAACACTACATTTACTCTGAATGCACACACAACCGCATAATCACCAATTCACACTTCAAGATAACACTCCCACACTTTCAGTCAATCATATACATTTTTCAAAATTCCGGCACGTATACATTTCCCAATATAAAAACTCAATTAGATTTCCGAGCACAATGATACCAAAAATTAAGTGCAAGTGAAATTCAATTCAATTTATGATATAATTAATCTCTCATTATCAGTATAGAAACCACAAAGTATAACCAGCGCACAACATATCCTTCCAAAATTACCAAAATGATCAATTCACCTGTTTCATTACAATTCCATAAACAACAACAAGAACTGAAGTTCATCTCACCATTTACGCTGCTCCGAGTTTCGCAACTTCACCACCAGCAACACCGGCAGAAGAACAGCAACCTCCACCATGATGATGATGATGGGCATGCCCATGCCCATGCGCAGACTTGACCTTGAAAGTCTTCCTCATATCATAAGCATCTTCACCATCAGCATAATACTTAGCCTCCATATCATGAATCTTATACCCTAAAGTCTCAGTATACAATCTAAAAGCAGCACGATTACTCTTCCTCACATGAAGCGAAACATACTCAGCTCCATACACATGTTCCATGGCAGATTGCGCCGCCGACATAAGCTTCGTCGCTAACCCTAATTTCCTGTGTGTTCGAACAACTGCAAGCGAGGTTATGTGTCCATGGCATTCTGTGCTTTCTTCTTCCATTTTCGCCAACACGTATCCAACAATTTTACCGTTGTAATCCTCCGCAACGTAGAGGAGTTGCGGCCATGAGAGGATGTGGTAGAAGTAGTACTTCATTTGGTAGTTTTCTGGAAGGCATAGGAGATTGCACGCTTGCATTTGGAGGAGATCATCTACTGTTGCTTTTCTTATGCATACCATTGTCGGAATTTTGGGCAATTTTAATGGGTTAGGGTTTTGAAATTGGGGAAGAATTGGACAAATAGAGGGAGAGAATCAGAGATCGGAGGAGAATCAGAGATGATATACAAGTTGGAGTTCGTGGTGGTGTTGGGCTCACACAATTATTCTGCTCTAGACCCAACTTTCGCGCGGAATATATCCTCAATCTACGTCAAAAAAAAAAAAATACCTCTCTTATTCAGCCTAATATTCCCCTTTCTCGATTATACTACTACTAATGTAAATCTCACGTGAACGCGCGATTTTGTAGTTAGGCATATTAGAGAAAATAATAATTCTATTAATAGTATTTAACTCCAGTTGACATTTAACTACTTCCTCCATCCCGGTCAATTGTTGTCCTTTAATTTTGCCACAAAGATAAGGAAAGAGGAGAAGGGTCAATTAATAAGTGACAAATTGACCAAATTGTGTGTGAATGATCAACTTGCTCATCAAGTTCATTTTTAAAATAGAAAGGACAACAATTGACTGAGACACCCAAAATGGAATAGAACAACAAATAACCGGGACGGAGAGTATAAAATTTAAAGGGTTTTTCTCATCTGTGCCCCTGGAATTTCCACTTTTCCCAACTGTACCCCTGTGTATGGCAAAATACTAATTATGCCCTTGAACTTTATTAGTTATTCTCATCCGTGACTAAAGTAGCCAAAACCGTCACTTTTAACCGTTAAGTGCCAACATGTCGCTTCACCCAACAACTATACTCACCTCACTCAACTCAACCCCAACCCTCATCATCTCCTTAAACACATCAAAACCTTCCAAAAACTGCCTATTATGTACATACCCATTAACTAACGCGTTCCACACAACAAAATTTCTCTCAGACATTCCATCAAACACCCTTCGCGCATAATTAATTGCCAAGCAAGTACAATACATATGCAGAAGAGTAGTATTAGCAAGAAGAGTAGTATTAGCAAACAAGTCTGAGCAAAAATCCATCTTAATTAAACAACAATGCAACAATTACCCTACTMTACGAYRDCATAATTGYGTCGCAGACTTAATCACARCTGKTAATGCTAAAKAATTAGGATAAATACCATGTTTATGCATTTGTATAAACATATATATTGAATGCCAATGTTTATTTAAGTGAGTATATGTCATAAGAGCTAAACTACAAAGATTGGTATCAATTTGAGTTGAATTTAAGGAGGATTTTGGTAAAAATGTTGAAATTTGATGGTTCCATTGTGACATGTTGGTACTTAACGGCCAAAAGTGAAGGTTTTGGCTACTTTAGTCACGGATGGGAATAACTAATAAAATTCAAGGGCACATTTAGTATTATGCCATACGCAGGGGTACAATTGGGAAAAGTGAAAACTTCGGGGGCACAAATGGGAAAAACCCAAATTTAAATTAGTAATGTTTTGTATTAAACGATAGAAAAGAGTAGGTTCGGCACTTTTAATCCGTGTAAGATTGTCGGTTTTACTCGAACTATTTTATTAACTTTGTTTTTAAAAAAATATTGTTATTATATCATTATATCCACTAAAGGCGTAATATAACCGTTACGTAATTAATGTAGCCATCAAATTTAGTTTCAAAAATGATAACAGTAAAATATTGCTTTCACATCATACTAATAATCAATACAATTTCATTTATTTAACAAAATAAGAATCCCTTTATTATCTACTAAAAGAATAGGTAATGTCACAAATTTTCCCTCCAAAAAGCCTCTTTTTAAATAAGGGAACTAATTACAATTAATTGCATTTACTAAATAAGGAAACTAATTGTAACACCCTCATTTATCCTAGAGCCTTAACTAGGCCTTCCTAGATAAATGAAGCTGTTACCATCTCGGAATGTCCGAGATAGTGAATAACAAAGTAAAACAAACAAAAATACTTTATATTAAAATTTAATGAATAAAGAATTTATTACAATTTAACCAAACTTAATTAACCAGAACAATAATAATTACAACTCGCAGCGGAATAAAAATAAACTGAGCACTAAAGTAACAATTGTCTGGAACTATGTGATCTAGACTTCTAGGTAGATTGGCCAAATCCTCACGCATCCCCATGAGCTCCCAAGTCAGCTTACTCAAATACCTGTTAGTCAAACTGCTCCCCAATTGTTGGTTCATCACAGGTGTTCACGAATACACTGACAACCAAACGGTTGAGTAGAATAACAATTACAAGACAAGTAAACACATAATATGAACATGCGAGATGCAAATGCCAATGCTAGTAACTCATAACACAACCCTCAACCTCAAGTTGAGTAGACACACCAGCGACAGGTCTGCAGAACCAGCCTGGGGCTTTACACCACCACGAAGGTATAAAAACGGTGTCTGCCAGTAACTTTCAAATACGTCACCACGAAGGCTTCTTAAAGACGTTTGCCACAGGATAAACCTGAATATAAAATACGTCACTCAAAGGCTCTTACCATGACGTCTGCCAGTAAGTTTATAATACATCACCCGAAGGCTCTTACCATGATGTCTGTCCAGGATAAACCTGTCTACCAATGCATATACTATGCCAATAAATGCAACCATGACAATAGTGAACCATTAACCAGTCACAATAATAAACCAGCCAAAGCTCATAATCCTCGATATATAAACCACACAATAACCAACCAAGACAATTAACAAACTATTCACACAACACATATGAATGAATAAAATATAATAAAGACAGTGCAGTAGAATTGTTATCCTACCTGGCAAGCAATTTCCAATAAGCAGTCCAATCAATTAAGAAGTATTAATCTTTAATAAAACCGGTACCTAATAAACAAATAATAATTACATAATTACTAACTTCTCTAATTACATGATTACGAAAACTAATAATTTAAACCCGTCTAACAATACTTAAACCCGACCAACCACACTACCAATATATTAATGCGTGTGAGTCACATGTAAAGTTAATGCCCTTACAATACCTACGCCCAAACACCTCCCCACAACACTCACGACAAACGCCCAACCGCCCACCTAATCATGGCAGTCTACTCTTCCCCACGCTCCACCGTGAGCCACTCCCATCAGTTACCCAACCTCACACCAAACACCATCTTCACCACCACAACGGCTGCCGAAACCGCAACAATAACAACCTTAAAAACAACAACTCAACAATCCTAACTCGAACCTAGCTACACGGTTTGACACCACCACAACCCAACTCAACCATCACCGCCAACAACCTAGCCATGGTCCAAACACCTGCCCTAACCACCACACACGACCACCATCTCACGTCCTAGTGACACCACCCACAATATTACAACAACAACACAACACACGAACACAACCCACATAACCCGTGTAACACCACCTCACACCACCACTAACCGCCACCTGTAACTCCCCCTGATCTCCCAGCCACGACACTCACGACCTAACACAACTAGTCACGGCCAACCACCACGCCCTAATTACCCTACTTACAGTACCCACAACAACAATACTCACAACATCCTATCATATTACAACCAACCCAAATCCACCACTCACCATTAGCGGAAAACCACCGTTGTCCCCTCTGACCCACGGTGGCCCCACCAGCAGCGCCACCTCCCTTGGTCATGGTCTAGTCGAGTCAGTTATACATGGTGGCATACAAACACTCAACACGCGAAATTCCGGCAACCACCTCCCAAAACACCATCAATAACCACCCCTACACCTCCACCATGGTCGACCAAACCCTTGGAACCACCCTACCCAAACTCAAGTCAGACTCGTACTGGTTAGGGTTCAAGACCCGCGAAAACCCGAGTAAAACACCACCCTTACAACACCCCTGTAACGCCCCTTTTCCCGACGGTCAAAGGTGGTCAACGAGAGGTCCGGTCATCCCCTGGTGGTCCACGGTCAAGTTCACGGTCACGGCTAGTCCTATGGTGGCTTAACATGCGAGTTATGATAAATAATTAAAGACAATTCGATTATAAGACGGTTTTATAAAACTCACCTTCAGGCAAATTGTTCAGATCTAGAAAACCCTTATTTTTCCTCTTTTATGCTGCCTTGTGATCTTATGAGAGAATTATAGACTTTATGTGAGGGTTGGTGTGTATATATAGTAGTTGGGTACAACTGAATAGGAAACTGACAGGGACTAGAAACCCTTTTATTATTATTATTTAATATTATTATAATGATATAATTACTAATTACTATTTAATATTATTGGTAAATATTATTTTGTATTACTATTATCATAATTAGTAAAATATATTCCGCCTCGTAATTAAAAGATTTATAAAAGCTTTTATTTTATAAAATAACCGTTGACTGACCATTTACCAAGTCGTAAAATAACGGGGTATTACACTAATAATTATATTTTATTTCATTAACTTATTATTTTTTCATTGAAATTAATCTTTTTATCAAATTATATTATTTTCACTAAAGTCCAAACTATAATCTCTTAACTAAAATATAAATAAAATTTATATTATAAATTTCTAAATCTTTTATTGTTGCTATTATTTGAGAATTACTTAATCTAATATAAAACAAAACCGTAAATCGGTATTATTATTTTTGTGACAAAAAAAAATTAAGAGAATTAACCATATTTATCTCAAGGGGATTCATTGGTCATCATGTATACCTGTTGGTGATATTGGATGGCATTGGAAGAAAATTTGCTCTGTTATTTCTTCTGTTAAGGAAGGTTTTGATGGTGATGCTTGGATTATAGGCAACTAGTTTTATACCCGTGCAACTTTGCACGGGATTGAATATTTTACAATTTGGCAAATGCATAAATAGTGGGGAAAAAGTTATGATGTAATAGCATATATGTAAAGTATATAATAGAATAACCAATATAGAGATAATATTGTTCAACGCTYAGAATAACGCCCAAATATCAATAATACGAAAAAAAAACAATTAAATAGTATAGCAATAACAGATTATGAGGCCAAAATAGAAGGTCGAAGTAAAGTCCTAACCCATTAACATGCATGGTTATATACTTATATATGCATTCTGAAAATAATTATTTTGTATTTCATCTCTTGATAATATTATATCTAAATTTTTGTTTTGTCGATTTAATTTTTCTTTTCATCTACTCAGAACTYATTATTCGTCTATTTGTAAATATT
>VHZZ01010246.1:29306-46023 GCA_009801015.1 Silene noctiflora | reverse complement strand
AATAATAACATTAACAACAACAACAACAACAACAACAACAACAACAACAACAACAACAACAACAACAATAATAATAATAATCCCCTATCTACTAAAAGAATAGGTGAACTCACAAAGTTTCCCTCCAAAAACCATCTTTTTAAATAAGAAATCTATTGATAATTTAATTGTATTCACTAAATAAGGAAATTAATAAATATAATGCATTTCATTATATAGTTCTTTTCATTAAAATTAATCTTTTCATCAAATTATATAATTTTCACTAAACATTAAATTATAATATTTTAATTAAAATATAAATAAAGGCAAATTATAAACTATTAAATCTTTTATTGTGAATGATTTGACTCGTACTATGTATAAACAAAACTATAAATCGTTTTGATTACTTTCATGACAAAAAAAATTGAGAAAATTTATAAATTGGAATTATTAGCTTTATGGTATAAAAAATACTTTTTAAATAAAAATACATTTCAGCACATTACTCAATTTTCTTGCATTAATTTTCATTTTTTTTCTCGAAACAAAATACAATAATGAGAAAAATGAACAATTATTGAGATACTATTATTATTTTAGAGTTCAATTTTACTCAGTTTTCTTGAATAATTTTACAATTCAATTTTTTTTCTCATATCAAAAATATAATGACGTGAAATATGAAAAATTAATGAGGTGTTAATTTATCATGATTAAGTAATATAAAAATAAAAACTCTATAAACACCGCGCATTGAATGGGCGGTATCTAAACTTGTAATACTAATAACATAATAAAAACCTGACTAATTAGTAAATATAACTAATGCGACTAATTATTATAAATTAGTAATTAAAATGAGCTATTTAAATCAATTAAGTACGCAAAATCGAGTTGAAATAAGGTATAAGTGCGGAGTAAAATGCTACTCATCATTCATGAACCAAACGCCCTTTAGAATCCCCTATATACTAAAAGATTAACAAGTCTAGGATAATCCCGCTCATTTTTCCCGCTCAACTGCTCCCTTGTGAAGAATATTCTCTTCTATTTTCAGCAATAATATATTGTCGTCAATTAATAAATATTCTCTTCTAATTTCAGCAATAATATTTAGTACATTAATTTGGTTTCATTAATTGGCAAAATCTTGCTAAAAAAATATGTTATTCTTACAAAATCTTTCTGACTAATCCGATTCCATTAATTAAAAAATTTTATTATTTTAAAAATCAAAAAATATAGAGATGTTTGTTAAATTTTTTAAATCAATTTCTAATTTTTTTTTTCCAAATCAACTTCACATAAATACATTTTAGGTAACTCCTATGTAGGCCAAATTTCATAAAAAATACAAAAAATAAATTCTCAATTCTACTATTAGCTGATTCAAAATTCGGCTTAATACAAAATTTTATAATAGTAAATTTATTAAATGTAAAAATGTTTAATTTTAATTACATCTTCCTCTAACACATCCCCTTACAAATATCGTACTGTAGTACGAGATCTATACTAGTATTTAAGCAAAAAGAACTTAATGGTCAAGAATCCATAGCTGGATTAGTTCGCGCTCGAAATGGCGAACAAACCCACGGTTGCCATGTCTATGCAAATAACGAGGGTCTTCATGGGTCCACTGTAATTGTTGGATCATTTTCAAGTGAATCAGGTTTATTGATGTGAAACTCAAATACATCCAGATTGATCTCAATATGGCTGAATTACGTTCAAGTCTTAGGTTCGATTCCCCCTCAGCCTATATCATAAATACTCTTGTTGGCTCATTAGAGGGAAAAAACAAGAAAGTCATTCCCAAATACATCGTGTAATGAATCTCCAGAAATTAGTTTAACCAAACACAAACATGCAATCGATTGCAAAATTCATGTTAGTAAAAATAAAACCATATTACTACAAAGGCCTTTTTTCCCTATTTCCAGATACAAATACAAATGGGATAACGGCTACATCGAGTTGGTCTTCAATTCCTTCTGTTTTCACAAACTTATCCGTAACAATAATGAACAATCAAGTTGTACGATGAAAATGGAACCCAGTTTCCAAGGCAATTTGTAATCATCCTCTCCCGAGTAAACGACGAGTACGTTGGTTAGCGCCCTTGACACGATCATTCAAAATATGCACATCATCATCAAGGTTGTCCAAAGCTTTGCTTTGCCTGAAACGGTGTGACAGCATATCCATATTAACAAAACAGTATGTACACAAAAACCTACATGAGATGCTCTTACATCAATATAGATTCAAGATGAGTGCAGAGGAACAGAGATATTATGAGTAGGGTTTTACGGATAGAAGTAGAACAATACTGACCGTTCTATCTCAGATCCCATGTCGACAGCCATACCCTTCAACTCTCCCAAAAGGTCACTCAAGTCAGATAGCGTGTCATCTTGCTTCACCTTTTCCACCTATCAAGCAAATAAGCAAAACTAAGTATAACCGAACAAACTAGCCTGAATGAAATCAAATGGACACCACTTAAGAGGTGAGGCAACATTAATTTTCTGGATCAAGATATGAAGTAAAATAAAATGACTCTTTGAACCACTAGCGTCATTGCAATTCTCGACGCAATATAATAACAGGTCATCTGCAAACAACTATATGTTGTTACTCATTAACACAAAGGTACGCCTACATACATCCGACCTGACTCCACTTAACACATGTAAGGGTCCGTGAGGCACTTAGGTAATGTTATTGTTGTTATAGCTTTTGAAAGCCCTACTCTCCCACGATTTATACATAACCTACCCCCAGTCCCCGACCAGCAAAACAGCAAAACAGACTTCCCTGTGTAAGTGAAATGTAAAAACCATGAAAGGAGATTAGAAATCACTACACACCCATACTTTATAAAAATTAATCAATTGAAAAAGATGAATCGATCATAAACTTGGCATCTATACCATAACAAACAAAAAGAAACTAGGTCAACAGAAATAACACAGACCTCCACTTTTTGCATTGCATTTGTGGGTTCAGGGAGCGGGCTTCGCGATTTTGAACGGTCATTTGACCCAGGCTTCAATCCCAGCTTTTCACGCTGCTCCAAGTGATTGCCCTTACTCCAAACAGGATCACCTGTTCAGAATGGCCCGTTAGAGACAAACCTGATTCAAAGTTTGTTCCAAGCTTAGAAATGAATCAAAGAATCAAACCTTTCACTGTAGTAGGCCCTTTAACTGCAGCAGTCTTCTTTGGCTTCCAAGTTTTCGAGAAGAGCCCTCCAAGACTCCCTAAAAGTTTTTCACCCTGTAATGAGCGAATGAAAAAATTTGCTCAGAACACTCTAAACATGATTTGTTTAAGTAACGTTCAGTGACTTCAGTCAACTAGATCAAAAATAATACTCCTATCCCCATCGTCTTTATTAGACTTTGGTGCTTGACCGATGTCGACTTTGATGATATCATCTCAGAATTAACAGTGCTGATATCTTTATGAATTTGATAACATTTAAATTGTAATTCATCAATGCCACGCAGGTGTGTGTCCAAGTGTCGAACACGGCATTCCAATGTCTAACGCGAGTACACAAGGTATTTTGAAGAGTTAATAGTAAGTGCATATGAATCGAGGGGAACATACCCGGCTTAAATCATAGTCTATATTTACAGCCTCCTCATGGGTTCTAGTAATCTGTTCGCCTTGCTGATGGAGAATGACCAATGTATTTGTAGCATCTTCTCTTATCCCCTCAGCAATCTTCAAACAATTGTTAACAGTTTGGGTGGTCTCCTCAGATCTATGCACAGCATAATTTTCTAGTTCTTCCACAGTTTGGTTGTCTACGCCTCCTGAGTCACGGAAGTCGTTCTTGTATTTGTTCCTTTGTGCATAAGAGTAGTTGAACTTAGAGGTTGATGATGTCCTTTCTCTCTCTCTACTGTTTACATCATCATCAAAAGGGTTAGTCATGCTGGAGTTTGGTGGATGCAAGGGCGGTTGTGAAGATGATTTGGCGGAGGATCTAACAGTCGGCTTTTTATCAGACTCGCCATCAGAATCAAAGGGGTTAGAGCCTGCCTTGCTCGGAACTTTAGGAGGGGCAGAGCTAGGCTTAGAAAACCTATGTAATGGGGAGCTCCTGATTCCACTCATGGCGACAAAATACCTAGTGCAGTTAGTGGAAGGCAGGACAGAATAAGGTCGCAAAATGACTGCAAAGTTCTCCCCCTATTACCCTGATACAAGAGAAAGTAGGAGCAGCATGAATAAGATTGAAACATTATACGAACGGATGACAAACCAACTGCAACTAAACGACGTTAGATGATAAACATATACTCTTTCTATTCATTTAAATCACTACATTTCCATTTTCGGCGAGAGGTAACACACAAAACAGTGTCACACAATGGAAATGAACGAAGTATGTGAGAGAAGAAGGGGGGCAGCGAAATAGGAGTATAAGTGACAGTGTTCAAAGGCAAATGTTAAACCAAGAAAATGAAAGGAGTATATATCTAATCATGATTTACCACTGACCACCGATAAATGGAAAATCAAATTGCTATTACCAAATACGTATTCTTCAAACAAAAGGAGGAAGAAAGACTTGGTCAAGCAAAAATTCTTCGCGTCAGAAGCACTCTCTTCACGTTCATCTCTAAATTTCTTAACTTTTATTCACCCAATTCTAAGCAACAACAACATTAACCCAATGCCTCAAAAGGTTCCCGCAAATTGCAAGGTTAGGGGTGGTCGGATGTACGCAACTTTACCAAAATCTAAGCAATGTGAAAAATTAGATCCCACAACGATAAATTTCAGACAAGTACTAATTCGTATATGAAGCATTCAACTGCTGATACATAACAGTATAACACAGCATCATAATATAATTCAATAGTTCATCAAAATGGGGTTTGAGTTCTGGCTTCTGTAACCGCAATTAAACCGTCAAGAAAACAAATTTTCTTTGTAATAGCAATTACCCACCAAATCAAATGAGCTTAACTCAACATAAAACCCACCTTGTACCAAATCATTCAACATAAACTCAACAATTTCAACATAAACTCAACAATTTCAACATAAACCCACCAATTTCAAGTATGAATCACAAAGAGAACTAATAAAATATTCAAGAGAGATTGAATCTAGATCAAAATCATCATACTATATGATTCAAAACCCACTTTAAATCATTTAAGCAAGGTTATATTTACAAATATGGAATTCAATTTATTGTACTATAGTTAAAATAGAAAAATAGAAAAGATTGCAATAGATAAACCACAAAAAATTAATAAAGACTCACAAAATAAAGTTAGATTTTGAACTTTGTCATAAGAATCAACTCAAAATACAACTAAAAAACAAAAAGGTCTACAACTTTGATCAACCCCATCATCAACTAGGGAAGTTGGTGGGTATGAGTTTTACTTGACGGATACGGGTACAGGAAGCTTATACTCGTCCCGCCCCAATGACATCCCTATCGATAATAATCAGTAACCGGTTTATAACAAAATAAATAAACAATCAGACAACGACCCACATAAGAAAATGAATGAAATAACAAAATTATCACAGAAAGCAGAAAACTTGAACGAGTACAGACAGATTTAGTAGAAAGAAGGGGTAAAATTAATACCTGAAAATCGAAAGAAATTGAAAGATTAATGAACTGGGAATGAAAGATTTATTTTATTTTTCCTAAGGGAGGAAAGAATTGAAGAGGGGTTAAGAAGTTGAGAAACTGGCAAGAAAATCACAAGGAAATGGCCGTTTGAATTAGTATTATGGCAGGTATTATGGTCTACACGGTTTGTCTTTTCTTGATTTGGCCTCTATTCCTTTTCTAGATTGGAGCGTTTGTTGGAAGACTTGAAGTAATCAAAGTACCAAATATTAGTAAGGTGGGCTTGGTAGACTTAACCCAATTGACCTTGACTATGTCAATTTGTTCTATGCCAACCATCACCACTTCTGGATTAATTGTATTTTTCTTATGAGTTAAGTGTTGCCATTATTTTATGTTTTAGTTGACTAAAGACATTGTCAAAATAAAAATAAAAATAAAAAATAAAAATAAAACCTACTTGACTTGAATTGCCCGACTTATATTTGATCTTCACCGAAATTTGATCCAAACGTTTATGACGACCATTATCCTTCAATTATATGACAACACCACATTCAAAACATGCCAGAATGACTCAATTTGACCCTACCCGAACAAATGCTTGTGAGCCTGAATGACCCGACCCAACAAATACTTGAGGAACATGAATGGGTGTACTATGAGTGGTGTCCAATAACATCGTTTATACAATGATTATATGATAACTTATACAGTTATACACTCATTTTACATATTTGTGTAGACAAGGATCATAAAATATCATTAAGCTATAATATATTGCATCTTATCTGAGAATTTGTGTTGGCTTATAGCGAGGTAAGAGGGTTGAATGTATAATGAAAATTGTGTCAAGTGATTGTATACATTTGCAATAAAATATTTATGAACAACTGTGTTGATGCCCGAGCGATTGACTAATCTTCGGGATGATAATATCCAAGACTTTTCTCAGTTTTATTTTATCCAACAAAATGAATATATTAAATTATACAAACACAAACTTGATGTCTAAGACTATATCTTAACCTTCCACAATCATTAATTAATCTTGGCTGCTATTTAATCCTTGCATCACATTTTGTATACAGTCAAATACATAATGGGAATCAAGTGTAGATATTTCACAACACTTGTAATTTCATAGATGAACCTAGGCACAACACTTTCAGCAAGGCATTCGAGAATTCAGCGTCGTTATTCATGAAGTCTCAACCAGTTGCAGATGGTTTGTGCTAGAACTTTGGTGTCGTTCAGAGAGACGGCTTTCAGACCTTGAGCCACAGCGTCTATCGGAGTATACATGCTGCCCACTTCCCATTTTGGTTCCTGGCCAAGTACATCACCAAAACCCATGTTACAAATTTGATACACAGAGAAATACAGCCATACAGGAGGATTGTTGAAAGCTTGTATCAGCTGAGCATAATCACGGTTATACAACTGCTTGGGAACCCAAGGACTGACCTGTATGCATGGTGTCAGATGGTTACCACTCAGTTGAATCTTTTCAAGAGTCCCTCCAATTGCTTGGACTCGAGGCCTCAGGTTCTCTTCAAGAACATCTGTTTCGTCAATTGCATCAAAACTGAATTTTACCTGAGAACAGGAATCTTCTCCAAAATGAGTAACAAAATCCTAGTAGTACTTGTGAAAGAACTGATTAAGTAGGGACCCCTCACACTGACCATACCAGCAAAGTGTGTGGAACATTGTACGAGCGCTTGCAACATTCACGATTTTCTGATGGGGTTGGCCTGAATTCTGATGTTCCTTGTCGTACCTGTCAAATTTAGTTTACATATTGATTTCTTCAAAGTTGAAGTTTCAAGACCATCAAAGGTTTAATAACGTAGAAAAGTGAGTGTCTCTTGAATGCATAATCCTACAAGTTACCTATTTCTTTTTTAGGAATCAGGAGTATCCCAATGCCTGACAACTGTGACAACTGAGGTAGTCCCACTGAGGCACTTAAGGCAAATTACTGGTAGAACTCTCCCAACTTTGATTACTTTCATTCGTAAGAGTTAAGAAGCGAACCCCTCATAAATTTGAATCATACATATTGAAAAGGTCACTGATCCGGCGATCACTAATTGGTCATCATAATTGCGGATAAACTGTGAGGAATGCTCGCATTATACCTCATTTAGCACAGAAGGCAACTGATCAACAAATTGAGTCACTGAAGAGAACAGCTCCGGATCATTTTGTGACATTACTGCTCCAGCTCCATCTACCAGTGCCTTCCATGCATCTCCTAAATTTGGACGCATTTACAAAGGAAAATTAGCGTTGAACTCATCCTACCACCTCTCAGCTCACAACAAAGAATACTACAAGGTGTAAAGGTGAGAGGAGAAAGAGGGTATTATAATGAAATTCAGCAATCAGAGATATTCAAACAAGTTGATCAGTTCAGATGATCTGAAATTTTTCATTCAACCGCATTATAGGGCAATATCGCCTGCATTTATGGTGCATCAATCAAGTTCATGTCACAGTGACCGATTCAGAGATCAAGTCTCAACCCCGAATTTAATTTAGACATTCACATGTCTGAAGACCTGATGTTTGATGGCATATTGCAGAAACGTCTAGCAGGTAACACTGGACTGAGAGTAGAAAAAATTGCTAAACGATAAAGTAAAAAAGAAAATATGGAGTATAAAGGATTAAAGGACCTCACCTGATAAGCTGTTAGCCATTGAAAACACTGGAGTTGTCTCCACCATTGGCAGAACCTGACTAACCAAAGGACCCAACTGCAAGTAAAATCCCAAGATCAAGACAAGTGCTGATGTAAACACAAAAGCCACAACAATTTTCGTTTTTTGTCCCTCGTGAATATAAAAAAGCACTTCATATTTATCAATAAAACACTAGCAGTCTACTGCTCTACACGGCAGATAAAGAAACAGATTTCGAAGATAACTATCTGATTAAGAATATCATGAAGATGGTTACATCAAAGACGATTTGAAGAAAGAGTATTACCTGTTCAAAGTAAGGAACTGCCTCTGTTGCTGGCCTGTTGTTGAATGAAACTATGGCATTAGCCTTCCACAAGAGATATTTCGTCACATTTTGTAAATATCACTCAAAAGGCCACTCTCGTGAATTCAAAGCAGAAGGGGGAAATCCAACCTTTGGTATTTTGTCAGAAAAGTAGCTTGCTGTCAGAACTTGTAGAAGTGCTCCATTGCTGCAGTACAGGCCATAACAACTCGTCAATAAAGTGTTAAGGACAGATGTAACATAGAATCTTGTCCAAGTTCTCGAGAAGTTTTGTGAGAAGCAACATCGTATCTTGAACTGACTACCACCTTATGCAACGTCTATTTCCTTCCCAAACTTAATATGGATAAACTTATAGAAGCCGAACACCAATATTGACAGCTCACTGACCACAATAATTCAAGACTTCAAGTGAAAGAAGATGAAGAATGCATCTAACTTTTCCGGTATAATACCGTATACATTACATGAGCACACATACTTCACTAGATAAGTTCAATCATCCAAACAAACCGATACAACTCAATTGTAAAGATCAGCAAAAACATGATGATCATAGAGCAAGGGGAAAGGCAAAGCAGAACGTGGCACCAATGTAACTATATAACCTTTCACTTTGCAACCATTATCAGTAACAATCATCCTATGTAAGGAGCTTTTTCTACAACCAGAACTTCCATAACCATCACTGAAATCACGTTATTTGCCTTTAAACTGGAGGATAAATGTCTCTTGGCGGATCATTTGGGCGCAGTCTATTGGCATAAGTGAATCATAGCCCAGACATGGAAAAGAAATAAAGTACGATCATGAGTTTAGTTTCACCTGTGGCCAACAGAGAATACGGGAAGGTCAACAAGCTGAGAAGCCTGAATTCCTGCTTCGGGCAATCCTGAAGTGAGAAGGATATCCAAGCACGCATTAAACCTCTCATACACTTGCCGGGTAGCATCTTCGTGATTGAATGTGACATTGTAAGGAACTAGCACAACCAAATATCCTTCCTTTGCCAGGAACTCCACTAGATAACTGAAAATTAGAAGCAAATATGACAAAACTCACCATATTGTTCAGTGAAAAGTTTACTCTTTGATTAACAAGGGAAAGAAAACAGCCTAGCTAAAAAATTGAGAGATTTTGGTGAAAGTTGCTGCATTGAAGATCGTAATATACATAAACCTAACCAAAAATCCCTAGTGCACACACGTGTATGTCCAACCAAACATTAACCAATCTCGTTAAAGTTAAAAAAAGTGATAAGTCCCTTGTGATATCTAAGTGTAACTCACACAACATACACACAATTAGCAGTTCAGGGTGGCACTAACATATTATACCGAACAAAGACCTCAATCCTTACAATAGAGAAAACAGTGAATATCAAATAACAACATTGCCAGGTAACTCAATGATGAACGTATGCAGTCTTACACTCTTACCCTTGTGTTCAAAACAATGCTATAATGAAAATTGCATTTTACGACACAAGCTGCTCGTCCTAACCCTTAAGAGGCTAAGATACAATTTTCAAAGGTTGTCCGACTTGTGTCCTTTCTCTTTAAGTAATCGCACAGTCAGTCACATCAAAACAACACTAATGGACTTCTGAAGCATACCAGTAAATTCATCCAGCAGCTTGTCCATAAATTCTCCAAAAAAAAATCACAGTATACTAAATCACAACTTTTCATTTCCAAAACAACATTAGGGATAAGGGTGGGTGGTCGGATGCATGCACCCATGTGTTAGTGTTAGACTGTTAGCAACACAGAGAGGCAGTAATGACCCAAGGTGAAAATCACATCGAGAATTGCATTAAAGGACTTGCTATTTCCCGATAGAAAGAAGCGCAACCGCTTTAGTAAACCATGGCAAATGAAAACTACGGCTACAAATTTGACAAATTAAAAATCCCAAAAATGAAATGAGGTAAGAACAAACCTATAAGTAACATGAGAAACCTTTCCAATAAATGCACCACCCAAAAATTTAACTATAGCTCTAGGTTTCCTATACTTTGCAGGAGGAACAACTAAGCAAGAATCCACCATTATATTCCCATTTTTATCACTAACATCAAAAGAAGAAGATGAAGAAGATGAAGAAGATGAAGAGTAAGAATTGCATGTAGCATTTCTGTAAATGTTGCTTCTTTTGCTGATACACCCACCATTAAAAACCATGTTTTGATTAACAAAAAGATTGCATTTTTTCAAAGTGGGTACTATGAAAGATGTAATCTTTGGTGTTGTAATTGGGGATAAGATTGAATTTGATGAAGAAATTATTGATGTCATTGTTATTGTTTTGATTAATTGGGGAAATAATTCTAGGGTTTTGTGAAAATTTCTGGAAATTTAAGTGTTAGTGAGGAGCTGGTGTCAATATCATACTACCATGCCATTGCTTGGTACTAGGACACGATGAGCAGTTCACCACCTCTCAATCATTAATCATTCAGTTTTGATTTTTACTGATTAAAATAAAATAATTAGCAGAATGGAGTACCATCTTATTTGAGAATTTGTGTTATAAAGGGTTTATTTCAACTTTGAAGTAAAGTCTTTTTTGCTAAGTTGAGATATATAGAAAGACTTTACGAAAAAATTCACTTGAGTACTAAAGTCGTTGAATGGCTCATTAACTTTACTCTAGTCCTGAATAGAACGACGGGCATGTGAATTCATACTTGATAATTTGTTTCATTTTCTCCCCATTGAGACAATTACTCAAATTTCTGAACATTATTTCGAAAAAAGAAAATTAAAACCTTTTTTTTTTTTTCATGCTTTTTCCTTGATTTTCGAAGGTTTTTCACACAACACTTTGCATGTATGTTTCCAGTAGCCAATTTCCCCTAAAATGATTCATGCTTAAGACCAATTAATGAAAAAGCAAAGTAGATGTCATATAGTTGCAATCTCAAAGAATATGTATTCCTATCTTCATTCCCCTAATTTGTAAACTGTACACATAATCCTGTTTCAACAAAAGGCTGAAAAAGCCAGTTCATCTCTTAATATACAACAAAATTATCACATCAACAACCTCGTCCCTATCTTGAAAACATAGAGAAGTTGTTTCCAGATCGTCCACATAAATTAACCTGAAAAGGTTCTTTACGGTTCACATATGCCACGACTGATGGCAATAGACTTCCTTCGCTCCATCTGAAGTTGTGCCTCTAATTCCGATATTCTCTGTATAGATGCTTGCTCAATGCAAGAACGACGTTTTCGTTCTTCTTCAAGCAATTCCGTCATTTGATATCGCAGTTCTGCCATTTCCTGAGCTAAGTCCTCAGAATCTTCTTTTGCCCTCGATTTCTGCTCCTTTAGTTCATCCTTGAGCTTCTTTACAAGGTTTTCATATTCTAGAAGTTCACGAGCCATTGTATCTGTCTTGCCCTTATCATCCAGCCTGAAACCGGGTTCCAAAACAGACCCATTGAAAACGGGTGTTTCTTGATTGCATTTGGACGCGAGTGTATTGGGTTCAAAGCTTTTTGACTCCAGGGACATCATTTCCCGCTTCATGCTCTCCATTTCACACTGGTATTCTAATGCAGTTAAAGAAAGTGACTCTTCTAGCTTCTCTATGTGCAAACATGACTTTTGTAATTCTGCTTCTTTAGTTTCTAGCTCATGCACCAAGAACTCACACTCTGAATTTGATTTCTTTAGTTCTTCTCTTAAGCTAATAATTTCCTTCTCTAAAACGTCAAAATCAGACAACTTCACATTGAGGTTGTCGATGTGCTCGTCTAGACTGTCTGTATAAGCATTCTTTTCATTTAGTTGATCCTGCAAGTAATCTAGCATCCACACAATAATAATCAGTATCTTCAAAATCTTGATAATGCGATTGCAAACGAGGTGACACGGCCGATATTTGATACCACCACTATCCCAAAATTTACTATCCCCATTTGACTTTGGTGATCAACCGATGTCAACTTTTACTGTTTTTCCAAATTTATAAAATAGTACAATGTAAAATATCAAAACAACAATCTTCATCAAATCTTGATAAACCTGCATTTGCAATTACTTACACATTGAATGATCAAATTTCTGATCTTTTGGCAGGAAAAAAAAACAACTAATCATTTTTAAAAAGTTGTAGCTAATGCATATTGTGAGCAAAGATCGACTAAAGTGGACATTGTTTGATCCCAAAGTCAAGTGGGAACAAAATAAATGATAAAATGGAACCGAGGTAGTACCATGGTTAAGATAATGTCTGCTAGTCCCCAGACCAGAACACAAAAATTAGTTGATCATATGACAAACAGCAAATGATATTGTGCAATATGCAATCAGTACCGAAAAAAAGGAATACCTATTTCCTGATGGCAGTTCTTCAACTCTCTTTGTAAATCCTGAATTTGCCTCCTATCTTCTAACCGAGCCTCGTTCAAATTCCTGACATGCAGCTCTAGTTTCTGCAACATAGAATTCAGCAAGCACACATCAATGCATATAAAGAAGGAAAATTACCACAATTCCAACCCTCTCAAATGTAAGAAACAGAAGGAAAGGATCCTAAAGTGTCATCCCTCGAGGTAAAACCATAAACCACGACAAGATCCTAACGTTCTTCCGTTCCATTTAGTCTAGGTCAACATCAACAAGAGTGTACCACATTACTGGTATATATGTATCCCTTTCTAGTAGAAAACTGAGAGTAAGTAACATCAGTACAGTCGACGTGATGGTAACAGAGTAAAACAACATAGCCCAGTTCCAAGAAAGCTCCTGTCCTAACTCAAGGAAAAGGCCTAAAGGGGAGTCAGATGTATGCACTCAGCCAAGAGTTTTAAAAGCAGACGGTTCTAGATGACAAATAATGAAAATTGCATAAAAAGTTGCATCATCCAACTACTACTTCACAAAACAGAGAGTAAACAATACAGTGAGCCATTTTGCAGTCAACACGACAATAAAAGAAAATAAAATTCACAGTTTCAGCAGAGAGTAGTCGGCCAAAGTAGTTATACAGTTACAACAAGAACGCTTAGATCTGTAGCAACAGATGCTAACATTCATTAAGTGTGACCATGTTTTTTTGCTTTGAATATAATTTTGTCCGTTCTACAGGATTATTAGACAAGGTGGATGGCAGATATGGTGACATTATAGATACTGCAGCAAATACACAGCAATAACTTTTGCAGTAAAATGAGAAGTGCAACCTTACTTTGATCAAATCAAAGCTTTGGGATTGCGTCTCTCTCAACAGATCCTTCTCTCTTCTCAACTGCAGCCAAAAACACCCACGAAAAAACTACCAGTCACACATTTCATTTATATAAAAGGTTGATGTGTAGTGTTGAAGATCATAGCAAATGACTTTGAGCAAAACATATGTCACAAAGGAAACGACTATTGGTACAGGGTTCAAAACAACCTAAAACCTCCTCCCTTCACCTTCTCCAAAGTACGCGCCTTTTTCTAGTTTTTTTTGTTTTTTGTCTTTTCAAATTAAGTATTCAAGTACGTTTTTTTAATTCCTAGTTCTCAAGAAGAAAGTCAATTTTCATTCCTATCTCAACTAAATGTCTCTTTAAGCTAATGCTGCCAATCTGGAAGTAATCTTCAAAAACCTCATGAAGAGTCATTTATACTGGGCAGCAAGGTCAAACAGTATGTAGCACCATTAGCTTCATGATGATATTCTTTGTTTGATAAGATGGAAAAAGATGCACTTTTCAAAATGTTTGAAGCCTCACACTGCATTTCATTTCTATCAAAAAGAAATTAAAAAAAGAGAGAGACAAAAAATCACTTGGAGAAAAGCCATAGCCAGTGCAATAGACGATAAAAAGACCATCATGTCTACTAGGAGTAAAGGACATCTTAGTTACTGTACTAGAGCATTTATGGGAGAAGACACGCCCATTTTATACAATACAAGAGTTTCTAAATGGGTGGATGGAAAAAATAGTGAAAAAAGGCTTCCCATCGGCACTGTAATGTTGGGCGACGTGTATAAGTTTGTGAATGTGATTAAGACATCAGAGAACAAATGCAAGTTGTGTGTCATGTACCACGGCCGCACAATTCCTGAACCTTCTTCTGTTACTACTGAAATGCCACCATAGTTGTCGATTTCCTACTTTATAAAACCATCCTGAATTTAACAATTCTAATTGAATTCAGTAAATAAGAACTTAAAGTGGGAAGATGTCCATTATACCAGATGCTCAGAACCTTTCACCAAGAAACAACCGATATAACTCTATTTCTGTAATAGTTGGAATCGGATACATGAGTCTATCCTACCATCCACCTCAGGTCCTTGCCCTTCAGGCTGATATCACTTAAATCACTCATGCCTATGATTCTATGGTCAGAGTCCTATACTCGAATTCGAATAGGATACACTTATCTAAACCTCATGGTTGATACTTGATACTTTCATTTTGAACACTTTCATTCACAAGCAACGTAGAGGATTAACAAACATGGAACTGAAAAATACCTCTCTGCACCTTTCTTCAATGTGTAATAGCTCCTCTGCATCATAAAAGGAAACATCAGAATTGCTCCTGGAACTGGTAGACATCTGCGAAACTGAAGAGCAAATTAGGGAAACTGTTGGAAATGGCGCAAAAGTTGTCTAACCAAAGGTTTTCTCAAGTGACTAAGCCAACACTAAAATGCATATAAAGATAAACATTGGATGATTTAAACAAGTGATGCACGATTGCACGAGGGCTAAAACACGTAACCTATATTAGTAAGAAGCATCCTTCTACAAGAACCATTCAAGGCCATGAAAAGTTCTTCATACTACTACACACCACAGAACACAAATCCTATCACAGGTGCATATTGAGCTAACATCATAGCTATACACCTTGAGCTCTTCAACTTGTACAGGTTTAGGTTCGAAACATACCCCCATTGAACTTTCCTTGCTTTTACAAACAAGATGAGGGCTGCTCAACTATAACCACCCTACAATACACATGAGCACTTAGACCAACTAGCAAGGAATGTTCTAACTTAACCAGAGGTCTCAAGTATTGAAACCCGTGAGGGAGACCTTTACCGCGGTTGTGGTCCTACCCGACTAGAATCTGGACTAAAGCAGATGGTATACACCAAATAAAACAAACACCCTACAACTGACTAAGGCAAGACAAAACTCCATACTCAAAGGCATTGAAAAAGCATAAGAACAGTTACATACTTGCGCAAATTAACATCTAAAACCTACATGCCAGGTTAAGGTAAAATAAACTGTTAACAAATAAATAGTCCAAGAAATGACAAACTAATTGATGCCCACAAAATTTATGCTATAATCATATAGTCCCTCCATCCCATTCGTTTGTTTACCTTGATTAAAATACTAGTCATAAATAATTAAAAAACGTAAACAAATGATTGAGACGGATGGTTAAAACTTAAAATTCCCAGTCACTTAAAACCCAAAATTCACCAAAAGAATTAAACTTTTGAGGAAATTTGTACTGTAGATACATTCATTTATACCTATATTTCAAAATTAAGATAAACCAAATATAAAAATATACCTGGAAGGGTGAAATTGATCTGTAATTGTGACCAGGATAACAATTAACAATTTCCCAGAAAGTAAATGACTAAAATAGTAAATTCAAAAGTTGATTAAGTGATTAAATAAACCTAATTAACAAGGATTAAGACAAGAAATTGATGAAGTCAAAAGAGAGAAATGTTGGATTCTTTTGAGAAAATTGAGATTCTGGGATTGTAAAAGGAAGAACATAAATTATTTGTGATAAATTGGAGTCTTTATTATTCAAATGATTTGAAAGTTACTGATTTACTGATTTTTTAATCATGGTGTTGTATTCAAATGTTTGAGATTTTAGATGTCTGAACTGTGAAACGCAATGTTGCAAATTTCGACAGACAATATTTACTTTGTTTGGGTTGGCCTGGTTGTTCATAGACTCCAAAGTCTATTATGAATATTTATGATTCACAAGAAACTCCAACTAGTGTAACACCGGGGTTGTTAATTTCAATTTTGTAAAGTATGTGATCAATTACCGTCGTTAGATAATCTAATAACATATTTTATGTATATGTAAAGGCCTTAATA
>VHZZ01010243.1:31038-54333 GCA_009801015.1 Silene noctiflora | reverse complement strand
AAATTAATGAGGTGTTAATTTAGCATGAATAAGTTTTACAAAAATAAAAACTCTATAAATACCGCGCATTCATTGCGCGGGATCTATACTAGTTTCTAAATAACTCAGTTGTAATTCTCAAAATATTTGACAACTTTGCACTGGCTCGGTTTAGCATAGAAACATCGACGAAGTTAGAATTTGTAGTTAGGGGGGGTAAATTTCAATGAAGTGAACTCGTAATACCATATGTGAACAGTAAACTCGAAAAAAGTACTCAAATGTTTGACCGTAAACATTGAAATTTCCAATATCCAGCGGTAGAGCTGGCCAACAGCATGACCCAACCCGATATGACCAATTCGCTCATGCAGTCGTGTTGTCGGGCCAATTTTTCAGCGCGTCATACTGCTCGGGGAATCCCTTTTGTATACTGGGTCGAGCCTTGGTCACCCATATGAGGCCCGACCAGCACAAGCCAGCCAAAACAAAATAAAATATGTGTCTAAGTTGTTTGAGTCAAGCTTAAGCCAACCAGACCCATCCTTTTCCATTTTCCCGCCCTTGTAAAAAAAAAAAGACCCATCCTTTCCATTAGACGGATCGGTACATGACTTGAGTTTCTGACGACCCTAACCCGACCGGACTCACCGGAGGTTTATCCAACGAGGACAAGCACCCTAACTAGCTCCTCTAAATCCAAAACCGCATTGAAGTATATAAATATAAAACCGTCTTGTAGAAGAGTTGCCATAAAATACATTATGGGCTTCTTTCACCGACCCAAACTCATATATTAAGTTATTAACCAACCCCCTTCACCTTTTAGGCTTTTAGTTACCTTTTACCCTTTGACCTTTGCACCACATCTATTTCTATTATCCTCAAAATCTTTACTTTCGGAGTTTCAATCATACATCAATTATTTTGCGATCTTCCCTAAATCAACTCCAATTACAATGGTCTGTGATAAATGTAAGTACCCTTTAATACCCTCTTCTTCAAATCATCAATTTAAGGGTTTAATTGGGTTTATTTTCGTATAATAATTATTGGTATAGTTTTTGTGTTAACTGATTAATTAATTAATTAATTGATGATTAAATTTACAGGTGAGAAGAAATTAGGGAAAGTAATTGTACCAGATAAGTGGAAAGATGGAGCAAGTAATACTAATGAAAGTGGTGGTCGCAAAATTAATGAAAACAAACTTCTTTCTAAGAAAAACAGGTATTTTTTTTTTTGTTACAAATTACTTTATTTTTGTATAATTACATTGATTGCTTGATTAGTTAAGACTATGATAATGATATTCCGCTTGGTCTTGTTTAAGGCGGTTTTACACACGTAGTTATTAAAAGAACTTGTTTTTACAATAAACTTATGTAGTTATTGGTATCTAGTTAGCCCCCTTAATTTTTCGATATAAATTTTGTCCCCAATTCAGCAAATCTTACGGAAATCAATAAATATACTTTCCCGGTGCCATTTATGCTTACTGAGAAGTATTTTAATCAAATGTAAACAAATGATTGAAATGGAGTCATGGAGGAGTAGGCACTTATACACGAACTATGACTTGTGGAAGTTACTAGATACCGTGCTTATTTGAGAGGTTGAGAAGAGACAGTCTCACATGTGGGAAAAGTTCTTTATAGAGTTGGTTTAAAACCACGTCGCTCTAGAATTTGTTAAAGAGGAGATGGTCTTATTGGTCTCACATGTCGAGCTGGTTGAAGTTTGAAATACCTAATGTAGTATTTCTTAAGAGTTACTCTTAATTTGGGATGTTGGGCTGGCATTAATGTAGTGAGCTGTTTGAATTATTTTACAAGAAAGGTTACAAATTTAAGCTGGATGTTGTATTATAGTTAAGTCGACATTATAAGAATATAATACAAGAGCTAAACTAGCACCAGCATTGTGCAAGCGATGGGAGATTATTGGGGAATTTTTGATGTTACTCCGGCTACCTTTATGGTAACTCTACCTAAAGGTCCTCGTGAATCATTCAGAAATAACCAATATTCTAGTATGGGGTTGCTAGGCATAAGAGTACATACTAGGTTGTGGTTCTGCCTTGGTTTACTAGGTTTTCGGGGGAAGAGTGGTTTTGATTAAAGGTCGAACATCTCAAGTAGTAGAGGCCAGAACAGTTAGAATTACTTTATAAATGGTGCTCCATATGGCGTTCATTATTTTTCTCGAACTGAGTCACCAAATGGCCTGCAATCACAATTTTTAAACAATATATATATCAAAACACAAATACCCATATTTGTGTAATCGAGGGACCTGTTCATGTGGATATTTATGATGATTGCAAAATTAAAGAAAACAAGTGTCTTTCCAAGAAAAACAGTTTTTTTTTTAAATCACTTTTTTGTGATTTATGTAATTTGTATAATTGTATGGTTTGCTTGATTACTTTAAGATTGTTTTGTATTTGTTTTGGTGAATAATAGTAGAGATTAGGATATCCTTAAAGCCCAGAACTTTTAATTGAAATTTTTGGTTTTTCTGTAAGTTTGTTATTGGTTACTATTTACTAGTTAGCCATTCCGATATATGTTTCGGGCCCCAACTTAAATCTTGGTTCCGCCACTGGTTATATTCTCTCCACCTCAATATTATTTACCTTTTTTATGTAAATTAAAGGTAAACTAATTATTGGGGAAGAACAACTAGACACTTGTACATGTACACATGTACTGTGTGTTGTCAAAGTTACTAAAAATAGTTCTTTATAGAGGTAAAACCGTCTTACACAAGGATTTGTTAAAAAATTGGGGATGATGGTCTCACATGTGGAATTGGTTGAAATTTTATGTACCCGAAAAGAATTGTAATTTTGCCTTATTTAAGAGTTACTCTTACTTTTAAAATGTGTGTTGGTATTCATTAGTGATAAGAGTTGCTCCTAATTTTAAATGGTGTGTTGGTATTCATTAGTGACGTTGTGAGTTGCTTAAATTATTTGGCGTCAAGGTTAAAAAATGATGATGGATGTTGGGTTATAGTCAACATTGTAAGAAGATAAATTGAAGAGCTATAAAGCATTGTGCCATGCATGTCAAAGAGATACTCTGTATATAGTTAGATAGATAGTCTAGAAACCCAACTGTTATTTTTTAAAAATCATGCTACTCCGGCTATCTTTATGATAACACTTCCTAGAGGCTAGAGGTCATTTTGCATTGGAAATAATCAATCTTGTAGTTCGGGTTTGCTAGGCATAAGAGTGCTATAAGAGTGCTTACTAGATTACTAGGTCTTTGCTGTGTATGCCTTGATTTACTAGTTCTCCAGTGAAGTGTGGTTTTGATTAAAGCTTGAGGCTCAAGCATCTCAAGTAGTAGGCTAAAGTAGTTAGAATTGATTCTTCATTTAATGTTCATCATTTTGGTCATACTGGCTACCTTCTCAGACAGAAAGGGGTGAGTCACCAAAGGACCTGCCATCACTATTTTTGAACTATATATCGAAACACAGATACCCATAGTAGTGTAATCAGCGGACCTGTTCGTGTGGATATTTATGATGATCTTCGTTTGTTTGGTAAGACGGATGAGATTAAAGGTGAGGGGAGATATTGAAAGGGGATAAGGGATTTGTCCATTACAAATAAAAAGGGGCCGGAGAAATACTTGAGAGCTAAAGCCTACCTTTACCCATTAGTTATTGAATAAAAAATGGAGGTGCCTACTTAATTAGTGTCAACTATAAAGTTTCGAGAGGTTGATGTTGAATGCTTTGCGATGATTGGGTCACTTGATTTGCTCTTCTAGGATAGTAAAGGACTTGCTTTTAAAAGGAAACCTGTGGCAAGCTTTGGCATGAGGTACCATTCAACACAACTACCTTAAGGTAAATGTACTGTTATCTCTGTAATATCATTTGGCTGCAACGCGAAATACGACAGTTTTATAATGGTTTTGGTGGTTAGCATGATTGTGTTTCGAGGGGGTGTTGATCGCAGTTATGGCCTAAAACTGCGATTGGGGCGTGAAGGATTCCATAATCTCGAGTGACTGTTATTTGATAATAGAAATAGTTGAATTTTTCTTTTTTTTTTTTTTTTTTTTTTTTAAGTTAATTATTGGTGACTAGTTAGCCTCCTTAATTTTCCGATGTATGTTTCGGGCCCCAACTCAAATCTTGGTTCCGCTATTGTTATGTAAAACCGCTTCAGGTGTAAAACCCTAAATTATACTCACTCTGTCCCAATAATTTCTTTTCCTTTTTTTTTTTATGTAAATTAAAGGTAAACAAATGATTGAAACAGAGCGAGTAGACACTTGTACATGTACTATGTATTGTTGACGTTACTAAAAATAGTTCTTTATAAAGGTGAAACTGCCTTACGGAAGGATATGTTATAAAGTCGGGAAAGACGGTCTCATACGTTCAGATGAGTACCTGCAAGAATTATGTGGTCTTATTTAAGAGTTATGCTTAGTTTACAATGATGAGTTGGTATTCATGTAGTGGGGTAGTGAGTTGTATGAATTATTTTACGAGAAATTTTACAAATCTAAAGTTGGATGTTGTGTTCTAGACTTCTAATCAACATTATAAGAACATAGATTGAAAAGCTATAAAAGCATTGTTCAATGCATGTTAAAGAGACACTCCGTATATAGATAGAGAAATAGTCTAGAAACTCAACAGTTAATGTTGAAGCTATGGGAGATTGATGAGTCATTTCTTTAAGCTTTTGGAAGTTTTTATGCTACGCTGGTTATCTTTATGATTACTCTTCCTAGAGGTCCTTGTGGATCATTAATAAATAACCAATCTTGTAGGAAGGGGCTGCTAGGCATAAGAGTGCAGACTAGATCACTAGGTCGTTACCTATTCTGCGGTTCTGCCTTGATGTACTGGTTCTCCAGTGATGAGTGGTGTTAAATTTCAGGCATGTTAAGTAGTAGCCCAAAATAGTTTAGAATTGATTTATAAATGGTACTTCATGTGATGTTCATCGTTTTTGTCGTACTAGCCACTGTCTCACAAGAAAGGAAAGAGTCAACAAAGGACCTGCAATCCCAGTTTCTAAACTGCATATCGAAACATAAATACTGATAGTAGTGTAGTGGGTGGACCTGTTCATATGGACATTTATGATTGTCTTGGTTTGTTTGTTATGACTGGCAAGAGTAGGATGAGGGGAGATATGAAGGAGGTGGAATGTCCATTACAAATAGAAAGGGAAAGGAGAAATACTTGGAAGCTCAACTTTTATACCCATTAGGAATTGAATCAAAAAGGGTGTTTTTTTTTTTTCATTTTCTAGTGTTGACCGTCAAGCTTTGGGAGGTTGATCATAGATGCTAGATTGCTTGCCGATGGGTAAGTCCCTTGATTTGCACTCTAGGATAGTAAAGGACTTTAAAAGAAAACATGTGGCAAGCTTAGGCATGAGGTAACAACACATCACGCTTAAGCTAGGCGTACTGTTTCTATGAGGTATACAAAAGGTGCACTACACACAAGTTCTGAAATACATCTACTGTATTAATATTTGGCTGCAATTCCATAAACGATAGATTTATAATGGTTTTGATAAATTTTACGACTGTATTTTGAGGGGATGTTGGAACATTGAGATTGGGGCATGAAGGATTCCCCAACCATGAGTAGGAATGATTTTCAGTACCACGTGCTGATCCAAGCCTTCATGAATGTGATCTGCATTTTTTTGGGTTTATGTGCTCAATTTTTACCTTCTCTATCCCCCTCTATATCATGTTTGTGACTCATAAATTACTAAATTAGAAAGAGTTAACATTCTCAATAAATTTAGATTTTGAGACTGTTTTGAGTCTTTTGACATAATAATTTTTTCAAATCTAGAATCCACTTGCAAATAAATTTACAAGTGTGGTGTCATCTTGTGTCTTTTGCCGCATCGCCATTGGTCCTCGTCGTTTGAGCGTCGCACATGCCTTTTGAAATGAAGGTAGAGGATCTTGGCCTGTGTTAATGAAGTTGGCTTTTTGAAATGAAGGTAGATGATCTTGGCTGGTTTTAATTGAAGTCATTCAGGAAATGTACTGTGTTGCAATTGAATATGTGGTACATGAAGGCTATGAATTCAGATGGAATTTTTCCTATTTGTGGCCCGAAACAACAATCCTTGCTGTAGTGCGTATATTTCAACCTCTGAGTTTTCACCAACGAAATGAGGTTCTGGGGTTGCTGCTGCCCTCTTTCTTCATGATCATTGGCGGTTAGGTGAAGTAGCTAGTAGGTAGTAAAGGATATTATGATTTTAGTCTACTGTGTTAGTGAATTCGAAAGCTTGGAACATGACGTTTCGATGTAATGGAGACTTGTCAATGGGCAAGGGCAGGTGTCTGAGTCTCTGAGAGCAGTCACGGACGAAAACTTGAGTTTTTAGATTTTCTAATGCCAAAGGGTGTGCTTATGAGGTGTGCTCGACTGCTCGTTAAACTTTGAGTTAATGGTTAAATAAGAAGAAAGACACGACCAGTCTACACACAAAATTAGTCAAGGGATGGAATTCATGGTTCCACAGTATTCTCCTTGAATTTATATGGTTCCTCGATAAAAATGATTTACCATTTGAGATTCATCTTTTCATCTTTACTACTTATCATCCCTTGTCGGAAGGGGGGGTGTACATGAGTGTTGCATTGGAATCACAACCACTTGTCCATCATTTAATCAGGGTTCTGACTTCTCCTTATGACTGAGGGAATAATATCATGACAAGCTAAGTTGCATAATTTTGGTGTGAATATTTGATTTATGTGAGTGGCTCGATGTTCCGACTCATGTTTTTTGCAACATTTACTATGTTTTTTCTTAGAGATAGTAAACAGGAATAGATAATGCGGCAAAACTTAGGTGAATTGCAGGGTGATGCTGAGCTTTTGAAACTACAAATTGACAACTCACCCTAAAGCATTATAAACTTGCTTGAACCTATTGGTTGGACGGCCTTACCCAAATTTTGTTGTATTTAGAGCCGATACTATTACCATTATATGTGTCATTTTTTTATTAGCTTTTAGATTCTCGCTGTTTTCTAAAACTATTTACTGTTTTGTAACCTTGCAGATGGACACCATATGGAACTGTCAAATGCATAATATGCAAGCAGCAAGTACACCAGAATGGCAAGTATTGCCATACATGTGCATACAGTAAAGGTAATTATATTACTTTTCCGTGTTGATCTCTTTTCTCCTCCCCCCCCCCCAAAAAAAAGGTGTTAAATTTGTTCACGCATACTAGAGCTCAATATGACTTAGGATATGTGCAGAGATGTCAATAGAGACTGACACGAACCAAAAACCTTTTCAGTACGAAGGAAAAATTTCAGTCCAAGCCTAATGAGTTAAAATCCTGTTCTGCAGCAGTATTTGAAAACCCGAAACTGTCGTTAAGATGAACTTGATCTCTGATAATATACACATTTCTTTACATTGTATGTTTCACTGGATGACAAAATCTATGTTTAAAGGGCAAACAACACGTCAATTTTGGATTGAGTTTGGGTTTGGATTATAAAAAAGAACGGGTATTATGGATCAGAAGGCTGTGAATTTTAGGATTTGAATTGGTTTGGAACTTGGAATGGTGATCCCATTAGAACTATCCTAGATTTTGCATTCATTCAGAATCTAAAACCGAAACCAATTTATTGACATCCTGAGAATTGAGAGGTACAATTGTAGATGTTCTTATGTGCTGTGTAATTTTTCAGGTGTATGTGCAATGTGCGGGAAACAAGTACTTGATACCAAACTTTACAAGCAAAGCAATGTATGAGATGCAAATCAGGTTCGATGTGGCGCAATCCGTTTGTATACAGTCCTAATTAGTTAGTGTGAGCTTGACTGATGAAATTATGTGTAGTAACCTGATCTGTGAAATTATTTACAATGCGATTTGGTGCCTATACTCGGTTCTCCTGTCACATCTACTGCTGTTTTAGCATCCCCTGCAACTCGTTTGTCAGAAGTTTTTTGCATGAAACCGGTTTAATTAAAAGAGTATTGCGAAAGAAGAATACTTGTATTTATAGAGGCATAAGAAGGACGAATGGCGAATGACGAGCTAGAGTAAGCAAAATGGTATTACTTCCTGTGTTGTTTAATGGTATTACTTGTAGTTATGTTGTGAGATTTGCGCGACCATTTAATAATGGCACAAGGCTTAGGAGTATTGTTTTTATTCTATTTTTTAATTTTTTTAATGAAATCACAAAAATTATTTAAAATATACATTATTATAAAGAATTTTAAAACCATAAAAAAAGTGTATTTATATTGACCCATGTAAATTTGTTTCCTTAGTTGATCTACCATTTAAATGTTTTTCTCAATTAATATGTCTTCTAACCCTCTCTAAACGTCTAACAATGGCGTATGGCTTCATATGTGGGAGAGAGGCTAGAGTTGTCCTCCTCTTAAGAGGGTGGCGAGCGTGTTACTTTTGACAGTTATATGATTCCAGAAGATGACTTAGAATTGGGACAATTACGCTTATTAGAAGTCGACAATAGAGTCGTCGTACCAGCCAAAAGCCATCTCAGAATTCTTGTAACATAAGTCGACAATAGAGTCGTTGTACCAGCCAAAAGCCATCTCAGAATTCTTGTAACATCGGCTGATGTACTTCATAGTTGGGCAGTACCCTCCTTAGGAGTCAAATGTGATGCAGTACCGGGGCGCTTAAAACAGACCGCCTTTTTCATACAAAGAGAAGGAGTCTACTACGGACAGTGCAGTCAAATTTGTGGAACTAATCAATAACTGTTTTAATTTTAGGGAGCATGTTCAAAAAAAATTATCACTAATACAACTTTTTTTGTAGTCATAACAAAAGTTAAATTTGAAATATAATCTATTATTCTTTTACCAGATTAAAAATAATTTTAATCTTTTCTCAGAAAAGTGTGTTTTTAAACTTGAATTACACATCTACCTTAATCCATATTCTAGTACAAAAATAACTCTAATTTGTAAATATAATAATAGGACTCGTTCGACGGGTATAATCAAAGCACGTGAATCCTGTACAATAATCAAGTAACAACTTAATAAACCACCTTTGTAATATCTTTTTTCTGACCCTCTGAACAGGTTTAATCATCACATGACTCAGATAGTATAGAATGCTATTTTAATTTGAGAGAATAAATAAATAAATAAATAACTTTTCATAATACAAACCTTAGATTATAAAAGGTAAATTTGAAATATAAATTTTGTAATATTATTCTATAGTTAATAAGACTATAATGACCTTAATTTGAGGAAATTATTGAAACTTTCAATTAAACCGATCTAATCATAGCATGTGGAGCAAGTACAATAAAGAAGTGACATTTTAAGATAGAAGATGAGTCACGTTGCGAGGACGAGAATGGTAACACAAACCCCTAAGGCTATGACAAGACATGATGGAAGTGATTTTTTTAATTAAAATTACACATCTACATGCATGATGCAACCCAGTTTTGAATAGAAAAAATAACCCTATTTCGGAAAAGATAATAGGGTTTGTCCGACAGGACTAATCATAGCACGTGAATCAGGTACAATTATCAAGTAACAACTTAACATCAGAGATAAACCACCTATATAATATCTTTTTCTGAACCTCTGAACTGGTTTAATCATATCACATGAGTCAGATAGTATAGAGTGTTGTTTTAGTTTGAGAGAATAAATAAATAAATAAATAATTTTTTCATATTTCAAACTTTAGGTAGTAAAAGGCAAGTTTGAAATATATTTTTGGAGTATTATTCTACAATTAGTAAGACTATAATGACCTTAATTTACAGAAATTATTGAGACTTTTAGTTTAACCGATCTAATCATAGCATGTGAAGCAGGTACAATAATAAAGTGACATTTTAAGGTGAAAGATGAGCCACGTTGCAAGGACGAGAATGGTGAGACAAACCCCTGAGGCTATGATAAGACATGATGGTGCTCACTTTAAAAAGACATGACCCATCATTCCATTTTTAGACAATTATTTATACAGTGCTCCAAAATTTGAAGTTCCATCTACGAACATCAATTTTGTGAGCTAGCCATAATGTGTACGGCTGTGTTACTGCTCCCTCTTCTGTTTGTATGTGAATATGTGTGTCATCGTATATACCTAGGAACATTGGAGTCTTTCATCATATAACTGCTGCAAAAGCATGTTTTCCGGTGCCTCACTCGAATACAGATGTCAATTAGCTTAGTTCGTAAAGTCACATTAACTTGGTTTGTAAAGTCATAACTCAAAAGGGCTAATACTCATCATTTGAATTTGGATTTAAACTTGTTGTCTATGTAACTCTTTTTACATGAAAATGATGTATTGTACCCTCGCCGAGGTTACTACTACAAGTCATAATGCACCAAGATTTTTTACATAACTTGACACTAGTGTTAGGAATATAAAGACCGTTTTTGCATGATCCATGAGATATAATTGAAATTGTATTGAATAATCGTTATTTTACTAGAAAATTAAAAACCGTAATTGATTTATTGAACAATTTTCAATCATAGTCCAAAGTCAATGAATATTAACTATATTAGACAGGTATATTTTATTTCTGATTTTCTACGTATAAACTAAACAACAGTTAAAGTTAAACAAACATCATCATTAGTCATTACATTGAAAACCTCATATTAATAGTGAATAGACGACCTTATTTAATTATGTTATAAACATATTTTTTAAGAACAACTTTAGCATTTATGGGATGTGTTCTACGTTCTACAAAAAAATAACGTGAAGCTACCTTCAAGTTAATCCTTGCAAGTATATGCGTTTTTGTTTATTGCAAAGGGAATCACAAGGACAAATTTAATACTCGCAAAAATTAAACCCAAATTATATGTACCGTATTATACAATTTTATCATCTAAATTAGCCAATATATATATATATATATATATATATATATATATATATATATATGCTCATACACTATGCCTTTCCTTTATGTAGATGCTCATACACTGTGCCTTTCCTAACTTTAAGTGTCGACAAAATTAAGTGGGCCTGTGGCCCATCATAGACCACGTGGTCATGTGGCCCATCAAAAACGCTTGCCCAAGGTTATAGTAAGATTGAAAGAACAATTTAACACCAAATATATGTTCATCACAAATTGTTTTCTATTTTTATCAAATAACCAAAAGTCTTAAAAGTTAGTTAATAGACTTGTAAAAAAAATATTTTATTTTGATAACCTAAAATTTTATATTAATAACTTGTATATTTAAATGTTAGTTTTTATTATAAAATGTCGTGCCGTTAAAATAAAATTAAAATATAAACTAAATTAACTGTTGTATTTGAGCTTCTCTCCTTTTGGGTTAGTCATATGCTATAGGACGGTCCTATAGGAGAGTTGTTGTTCAGTGAAGTAGTTTATTTGACCAAAATTTAAGCTATCTTATTTTTTTTGTAATTGTTTAACAAGTAGCTGGTTTATTTAACCAAATAAGCTGCATTGAATAAAACGATACCTAGGGTAGCATTTGAGAAATTAAATAATTATTATAATCCTTTTATATCATTCATAAAAAACCAGATACTCTTTTCAGCTAGTTTGCCAAACATTTTTTATATAGAACTCAAATCTTCAGCTACCTTTTCAGATTTCAGTTAACTTTTCAATTTTCAGTTACTTTTTTACGTTTCAGGTACCTTTTACCAAACAAAACCTAAACTTTTTTGGAATAGTAAATAAGTTATAAGTTTACACAGACTTATTGTAAGACCACATGACGGTTAAAGATCAAAGGCTTTTTTTACTTAATTAAAGTGACAATTAATAGATTATACAACTCTAGTGGTGTAGAATCCAAATTTTGAACTAAAGTTTTCGAGGTTTAGTGATCACCAATTGTGTTTTTCGGAAAGCAAATATGATTGTCATTAATGAAAGGTCAATGAGCATAAGAAAAGGATTGCAGTTAAAAAAGTTTATTTAGTTACCTATAAGGTTATTGCGGTTGTGGAAATTTAGTTCACGACACAAATAGAATTATACATCCAGTTGTATCTGAGCTTATGTGTATTTGTTCTAAGCTAATTCAAAGTTTATATTTCTAATGTGTAAATGGATGAGTTCAAATACTTTCTAAGAAAGCTCATATTCTTTAAAATAAAACTCGAATACTTTATTATAAAGCTCAGATTCTACACCGTACATCTGGTGGCATAGTCCATGAATTGGTGATTGCCTCACTTGACTATAGATGTCAAATATTTTAATTGAAAAGTCATGAGAGTAAGTACTCATCATCTGAATTCAAGTTCCAATATATTATTCATATGACTTGTTTAAACAAGAAAAAATATTTTCAAGTGTCAACTACAATCCATAATACACAAAAAAAAATTCTTAAACGTGTCAAATACTCAAAATGTATACAACTTTACATTGGTGTTACGAATAGAAAGACGTTTCTTACATAATACATGCAAGATATAATTGAAATTACATTGAATGACCGTTATTTCACTGGAAAATAAAAAATCTTAATTGATTCTTTGAACAATTTTCAATTATAGTCCAAACTCCAAAGACTATGAATATTGACCATATTACTTACGGAAATTTCACTTTATGTTTTGGATGTATAAGCTAAACAACGATTCATTAAAAAGTTAAACAAACATCTTCATTACATTAAAAACCTCATATTAATCGCAATTTAACCTTATACACATACTCTCGACATCTCGTGCAAGACACCTTATATATTAGGTTGTAAACAGATTCTCTTTTATAATAACTATAGCATTAAAAATGTGGCGTGTTTTGCGTTCTGCACAAAAATAATGTAAAGCCACCTTCAAGTTAAGCTTTGTATATACATGTTTTTTTTTATTGCGTGAGGATAAATTAGATGTTGACAAAATTTAAACCTAAATTATAATTATCGTGCTTTACAACTTTATCATCTAAGTTAACTAATATCTCCTCATATGCATATGTTCAAACACTATGCCTTTCCTTTAAATTTGAAGTGTTGTTAAAAGCAAGTGGGCCTGTGGCCCATCACATACCACGTGGTCATGTAGCCCATCAAAAATGGTGACCCAGGGTACTAGTAAGATTGAAGGAACAATTTAACACCAAATTTATCGTAAAATGGCGTGACAATTAAAGATTAAAGAGGTTTTTACATGAATAACGTGATCGCCAATTAATATGTAAGGATTTTTGAAAAGTAAAGATAATTGTCGCTGATAAAAGGTCAATGAGTAATTAACAAAGAGGTCTTGTAAAATACTTGAAACTTTATTTGGTTACCTATGGCATTGTGGCATTGTGGCATTGTGGTGGGGGTATCTAATAAATACTCAATACACCAGAGAGTTGAGCTTCACCCGACCTAAATATTTATTATTGCATACTATCTATTTTCTGTAAATAACTTAATAATAATAAATTCGAAAATGAGCCGAACTCGACCCGGCCAATCTAACCTGTGTTATGTCAAACCCACAAAAATAACTAGACAAATAAGTTGCATCAAAAACCCGTCTCGTCCATAATCAATTATAAGCACGATTATGCAAATAAAAGGGTTCAATTAGGGTTTTAAATGATCTGATTTGGCATGTCGAATCCTCAAAATCAGCTCGGTCAAAGCTCGGCTCATACTCAATAGGAACCGAGCTTGACCAAACTCAAGCAGATCCCGATCCCAAGCTCAAAATCTTGTTTGGGCTCATTCATAATTGATTTGTAATACTTTAATATTTATTTTATTTCAATTTATATGTTATTTTGGCATTTATAAGTATATTATTATAATATATTACTCTGTAACTTTTAATATTTTACAATATTATTTGTTTTTTAAATTATATTTAATTAAATTCAAAAAGTGAAAAAATATAATGAAAAAACGAGCTCGAGCTCCAGTTTTTTAGGCTCGGCGAGCTTTTAGTCTAGCCCGAGCTCGAGCTTGAATTCGAGCTCAGATCGGGTCGATTACAGCCCTAGGTCCAACTATATAAATTGCTTACAAAAGATAAAACTTTTAAGATATGCATGGCATGTAGTTTTCCCTGATCTATAAAGGACCATTATTATTATTTGATTTGAAAATAAAAGTGTTCATACCCAATTAGGATAACTCTTAAATATCAATTTCTGAATGAAAAAGATTGATTTGTGTCGAAAAATAGTAGAAACATGTTGACCCAAGACAATGATTTGATCATTTAACTATTTGCCGACTTATTTATAGAATTATAGAATATTTCTATTTATTTATTTTACTATTTGCCGACTTCTCTATATCACAAAAAAGTGTAACACGTGACGTTATTAAGTTTTTATTTTTTTTTTTATTTTTTTTTTAAGTGAGTGACGATGTGCATATTTAGTGACACTTTAACAACCCACTTGAAAAGTTGAAAGTGACTTACACATACATCGAAGTATCGAACTGTTGGCTTCTCCTATAACCGATCATAAATAGTGACTCTGATAAAAAGTAAGCATCCATATATTTATGGAATATTAGATAATAATTACCATTTTTTTTATAAAATGCTCATATTTTTTGTCACAATCTTGTAACCAGAGGCGTCTAAGATCTCAGGCAACGTAACCACTGGCGGGGGAATGGGACATCTGATTATGGTCATCGAAATTTACAAGTTTTATTGATAAAATTCAATACAAATGGTATACTTGTACATTCATATTGGGGTCTCATTTTTAAATGGTGCACAGGGCCTCCATATGTTTTAAGACGTCCATGCTTGTGATGATTTATAAATGAGAATTTGTTATCCTTTAATTATTATGGAGTACTATGAAAAAAATGCATGTTATAGTATAATTTAGGGCAAAGTTTTGGATTCGACCGTCGACTTGAGGATACATGAAAAATCGTTTTCATTGTCAATTCTATCATTTTCATGCCATCAAAGAGTCATGACATTACCATTATTACAATTATTATATAAATTAGGGTTGGTATTTTTAATTAAGTTGTGGTGGGGCTAGAAATAAATTAAAGGTGTTTAATTTTAGGTTGGGTTGATATAAAACATAAAATACTTGTACAATATTATGTTATTATCGTCATAAATGGTGTGGTATCTTACTTGACCCATATGCCAATATAGACAATTGCCTTTAATAAATTTAATAAGATATGTTTTTAGACTCCCCATAATAAGTTTTAAGTTTTAATACTACTGTATTTTTAGGACTTAAATTAAAACCTCTACAAAACTAGAATAACCAATTATATAAATGAAGCTCGGTATTAAGATATGCTTTAATTTAATACATCGGAATGAAGGTATTTATATTATTATGGTTCACAAAGTTCATAGGAGTGTTTAAATGGATTGCCAATACTATTCCATCTATAAAACACATTTTTTTCGAGTGGCTCATGAAAGAAAAAACTCATTAATTAATGATGAAATAAATAGGGAGAAGTCTTACGATGGGTGACATTCTGACAAGTTCTAACAAGGTGCAAACTTAGGATTTATAATATAGTGTAGCGAAATTATTACTCAACATTTATGAGTATCAATGCATTAATTCTCACATGTTTTTCAATAATGGTACATGCCGCCTAGGTAGCACCAAAACGGACAAGGACACGTGACATGACATCCCATGAAATTTAGGACACGAGACACGTTATTTAAATTTAATAAAATATATATTTTATAATTATAAAAGTTCGATTTTATTTTTGTAATGATATTAAATTTAAATAAGTGAAGGTAAAAATTATCTCTTGATTATAACTCATTTTCATTTCCAATCCAAACTCTTCTCCTAATCAATCTCTTTCAACAACTCATTTGCCCTCTAAATAACATCATTCACCCCAAATGACGTTCCAAATACCATGGACACGCGTGGGACACGGCACAAATACCATGGACACGCGTGAGACACGTGCCCAAATAAATGTAATAAGTTAGACATGGCTTTACAGGTGTCGGACACGTTTCGGCGTGTGTCCGCCGAGTATCGGTGTCGAACACGGGACAACTGATTAAGAGAAGTGTCCGTGCTACCTAGCCTGCGGCACATTTGATAAGGTATAGATATATTCATATATAATGACATGTCAAACAAAACTCTTAAAAAGGGTATCTAACGTAGGAACGACACCTAGAATGATGCCATTTAATTTACTCTTAAAAAGGGTATCTAACGTAGGAACGACACCTAGAATGATGCCATTTAATTTGGGGTTGTTCACAATTGTGTACTATAATCCGACTTTTCCATGATGCTTTTGTTCCATTGGTATATGTTAAAATACAAATCAAAATGAGTAGTGACAGACTGACAACCAACCATAAAGATAATTATTAATTACTTTCTCGGTTTTGATTAATAGTTATTTGTTCAGAATGAGATTAAAAATTGAAGTAGATCAATTATTTATATATTTCACCCACTTATACATGTCATTTTTTTTATCAAGAAACCTTCCAAAATGGAAAAATAGATATCCTAAAACGCAAATGCATATCAAGTTACGAGTGCTAAGGTTTGATCATTTGATCTTAAAGGTAAATGCATATCAAGTGTTGAATTATGGCGTCAAAGACTAAAAAGAGATTAAGAAATAATTAACGAACACAGTAGATGTGATTGAAAAAGTTAGTAGGGGCCGGGCGGGCCTCCTCCTACTAACAATCATACAGTCGTCCTTCAATAAAATGAACATTGTGTCGTACTACAATATCATCAACATAATGTCATACCTAGTTTACTTTAAAATCTAAGTTCTTTGATCGAAAATGTGAACGAGGAGTAAACATTGCGAAAGAGAAAAAAAAAAAAAAAAAAGCCTAACATAAATCAATTATTCTATGCTGTTAAAGTTTTTGAGTGAAGATTATTATTGGATATTGTGTAATTTCACGTAGAATTCATGTTGGCGGCTAATAGATAACAATTTAAGGGTTATTATTGGATAGTTTTACGTATAGGATTCGATCAATTATAAGTTTGAGTTACGTTTCAACTATCATTGCCTGAGTCACTTTTCTGGACGCAAAAATTCTTTGTCAAACACAACTTACCATCAACCAAAAAAAGGATTTTACATCGGATCTATTATTACATCAGACTTAATATATAATTGAGTTTATGTGTATTTTTTATGAGTTTGATAAAGTTTATAAATTACATTTTAGTTTTTGGATGTCAAAACTCAAATTTATCTGAGCTTGTATGTAATGTTTTTGAGTTATATTATAACTTTTTGAACTTAATGTTTAAGTGAACCAACTCAGAAACTTTATGGTAAATCTCATAATCTTTAACATAAAACTCAGAGATTACAACATTAGTTGTAGTACATCAGATGTATAGATCAATAACAGAACATCAACCGTACAGACAAGATAAAATGTAGAAAAATTAAACCAAAAGTCAAAAATTATCGTACCACACTAATATTAGGCTCTATTTGACAATGCATTTCAGATACATTATTTGGTCAAACTAGCTTATTTGACCAAAATTTGAGGTACCTTATTTTTTCGTAAGCGTTTGACAAGTAGCTTATTTAACCACATAAGCTACCTGAAATAAAATGTCACCTAGAGTAGCATTTTAGATTTCAGGTATCGAATTAGATTTGATTATTTTCTGTTGTTACCTCTTAAATTTATACTAATAAATAATTCATATCCTTTTATATCATTTCACCAAAATTACTTACTTTTTCAGTTTCTAGTTAACTTTTCAGTTTTCAGTTACCTTTTTAGATTTCAGCTAACTTTTCAGTTAATTTTACCAAACCTAGTCTAATTGTCTTAATAAATAACTTCATATTTTCAACATTCATAGAATAACCGTCATTTCAAACCCTCCTCGTTCCACCACTGCTTTAAATAACCTACTATAAATACGTCCATACTCCATGCATGAATCATTATTATCTACTAGAAGTTGTTCCGAATAGTCTAGTCATATTCCAACAACAAAAGCCTGCAAATTTCGTATACGTTCTTCCAAATAAAAACATACCCACTCTCGTACATAATTACATCAACAAATTGCTATATAATAAAACTATAGTATAAAATTTTATGCACATGGTGCACCGAACTACAAGTTATAATAGAGAGGGACTAAACAAGGGTACATGTTTTTTGTTTTGAACAATTTCTATGATTATTTGTTGAGCAACGTGTTCTTTCTTATTGTCATAAAATTTCAATCTCAATTGTAACTTCAAATATTGATCAATCAATTGTTTGTGATTGTGTGACATCCATGTAAGTGTTTTTGATTTGTGATCTATGTTCTTTATATTACAAATAAAATATCTTTTTACTTGAATAATATTTATATGTGTGTGTGTGTGTATATATATATATTTATTTATTTATTTATTTATTTATTTATTTATTCCCTAAGAAGTAATTTCATCTAAAATTACAATAATATACACATTTAATAATATACATGCAAGTGCGATAAATTTCATTTTTTGGGTGGGTGTACAATTTTATAGTGTATAAACCACATTACATAATTACACATTGAATATTTATATAGCGATGATCTTCCCTATTTTGGTTAATTGATTTATATGGCGTTTCAATAATATAGAAGCATTTAGATTTTAGTTTACTAATGTGTTTTGTTGGGACAGTTGTGATGGAAGCGATTATGATCTTGTTTGGTAAACAACATGCATGCTGGTTAAAAAATAGCAAATTCGGGTTTGAAACTAGATTGATCATCAACATGCTAAGTTTGTTTGATAAACAGTAATATGCTGTTTCTCAATATGTAGCTATTAGCAGTAATTTGCATTTACTGTTTGTCAAACAAGGTATATTAACAAAAGATATGATGTATATACATGCATACATATTCAGTTACTCCGTACAATATAGACTAGTAAATTACTCTTCATGCATATGCCTCTTATAGTCCTATTAATTTCTTACATTAAGATGAATGTAGCCATGTAGGTGTTAAAAATGATTACAAATAAAGGACTCCTCCTATTTTGTTTTTATCAATTTAACTATTTTGTAAATTTATGGACTCGTGTCATCAAATTTCATTTTCATTCGCATCTTACATAAAATCGAGATATTTATTTTATAGGTAAAACGGGTTAGTTATAATCCACCTATATATATATATATATATATATATATATATGAAGACGAAAGAACAAACATATGGGGAACAATAAAACTTCCTCACAACTATCTAAATAGTATAATACTTGACCTATATTAACTACCGAGTATTAAATAAATATAACGGTCTTTAGAAAGACTAGCAGTAAAAACCAGAGAATGTGTCAATCATAGACCTTTATTTTCTCCCATTTTCAACGGTGGTTGTCTTTTATACGTCTTTTCACTCTCATGCAAAGTATTCAAAGTAGGGTTAGCGGACTATATATTTATTCCCTCTATATTATTGAAAATATATGTATGTATTCATGTCGTACCATTTTTTACTTTGAAAAGCTTAAATTAAGTTTTATTTATAATCCATTTTTCGAAAAATAATCTAATTCATTTCTTCAGATTTCTTATTGGGGAATTTACTTGAAGCACCAAGTGAAGTACGCACGAAACCAGGTCAATTTCATTATTTGTGTAATTGATTAATCGATTATTTATTTACTTACTCATGTATATATTAGTGATTGTATAATTATTATTGGTATATACTCTCCGTACCTTATGTATTTCTCTTTTCATAAGGAATGAATACTAACATAATTACCATTTAAAAGATTTAATTACTCATATTTTTTCCTTTCTTTTTTCAATTTCGATAAAAGAATTAACCTTCGTAGATACAAAGATATACTCATTATATTCGTACAAGTGTACAACGGTCTTTTTTTTACCTTTAGATGTAAGAAAGAATATCTGCCAAATATGCCCTAATGCGATACGAGCACTCACAGATCAATTTACTAAGACCTAGAATTCACTAGCTTTTATAAAAGTTACTGTAGTAGATTTACCAAATCTACGTACAACTAGTAGAAATCTAGAGTATAAAACTAGAGTACTAGGTTTTTAATAGATTAAATTAGGATTTGTGAGTGCTCGTTTCGCATTAGGGCATGTTTGGTAAATATGATTTGCTTGTCAGAAGAGGTCATATCATATCATATGGCTTAATTATCACAATAAAGTATGGCAGATTATTATTGTGTAGGGTTGTTTATGTTTGTAGTAAATTTAGCTTCTCAATAATTGTAGCTCCATATTGAAAATGTCTTAATTTACTGATTATGACGAAAGTTTTATGAATAATAGGTCACATGTTCGATTCTCCCCTTACCTCTACTATATTGCGATTAAGTGCATGCTTCATTAGACCATACAATAATAATAATAATAATAATAATAATAATAATAATAATAATAATAATAATTGTAGCCCCATTTATAGAAAATGACCCTAATCTCGCTTCATGGCCATCTAATGAATTTTAGAAATTCGATTTTAAATGTAAAAAGGAGACCCCAAAAGTATGTATAATACAGTCATATATTATATTTGTCTCAAATCTCAATCATTTGTTTACCTTTTATACTATTTATGAGGAATATTTTGATCAAAAATAGACAAATGATTGAAACGAAAAGAGTAATATACTTATAAAAAATATCTTGAAATAACTTTTTCACTCAATCATATACTAGGGGTTTAACACTTTAACCATGAGGGGAGAGTGATAGGTCTTAGCTAATTTCTTCATCCCAAATAATATTCTATTTTAAGATTGTATAGTCTTCAAAACACCATAGCTTGACTATATATATTTTCCCCCAGTTTTTATACTCCGCACTAGTTTTATTTTCAAAAAATACTTTTGAGAAACAGTTTTCCATGATGAATGTAAATATATTATTGTCAAGTTATAATTTCTTTTTATTACTTTAACATTTATTTAGGCTCAAAGCTTTTAATTTTTGACCACAAAAGTCAAATTAGAAAGATAATTATGAGATAGAAGAAGTAACATTCAAATTCTCAATCAAATGAATTTTTTTTCTAAACAACAATTCAAGACTATATAGTCTCCGAAACAATTTCCGAAAGATAAAAGTTCAGCTTTCACTTAAAAAAAAAAAAAATTCAATCCCATAGTCAAGTACGGTAACACTCTGGTCAAACATGGACCAGGGACAGTTACTCACGGTAGCTCATCAGGATGTTCCATCGTATTTTATCTTCACTCATAGGCATCCCAAAAAAATTTTTAGAAGGTCACCCATCCTTAATAAAATTACTCCCAACAAACATGCTTAATTATGGATATAACTAGTACTTTAAATCCTTTTGAACACACTAATCGTTTAGGCTTAGCGATAAACCAATTCAATAAACATTGGTGTTACAACTACGATTTTTTCTTTTAAAAACCGGGGATAAAGCAATTTGAGACACTTCATTACGAAACGTACGTGCCCCAATCATTTGGCTCTTTTACAAGTGCGTTTATTATGGTGTGGAACAAAGTTATTGCATTAGTATGTACTCCATTAGATAATGAATTAATGACCATTCTTAAGTAAGGATTCCGGCCATAATATAGGTTAAAAGTCAATCTATATATAATCAATAAGGTATATTTTCAGATACCTTATCAACTTCACAAATTATTGTTTAAGATGGGTATTATCCGTATTAATTTTAGGACGGGTCAAATATATCTTTTTGGGATGAATAGAACAACAACAAAATTCATTGGAAAATGTAAAATGTTTGTCCTAATTATCCACATGGAGGGTTATTTAACCTATTTTAAGTTTAAGATGGATAGTGCTGTCTTTAAGCAAGACTAGTCGTATCAACTTAACCAAGGAGTTAGTAAATTCAATTTATGCCTATAAATTATCTGTTGTTTAACTCCTTCTTGAAGAGTATCTTACCAAAAAGGGTAAAATCTATCGTTTTTTGGACTTTCTATCGACACGAAGTCTTAACACACATTCTTATTTAAGAGGAGGTATATTTTTTACTGTTAAAATGGGAGAAATAGATACTACTTGATAAGACAAATTGTACAAAGACTAGTAAAAGTGTGTCTCTACTATCACTATATGGCAATATTTAGATTATTTTTAGTTAAACGGGGAAAAACCATCCTATGCAAGACTAACCAAAGTCTCAAAAGAAACAATATTTAAAATGTAAAGCAAGCTTAATATTTTTATTACACAAGTAATTAATATAAAGAGGGATTTGCATAGGGTTCAACTTAACAATTTGTACCATTTTATGTAAAATCACGGAAAATACTTTCTCTCTATATTCCGGTCATTTGTTTACTATTCTATTTAGGGTGTCTTAGTCAATTGTTTACCTTTATATTTTGGGAATATTTTAATGAACAATGTGATCATACACACTCAATTTGGTGCACTTGTCATCAAATAATTGACCCTCTCCTCTTTCCTTCGTCTTTGTGCCATAACCAAAAGTAAAGAAATAACCAGGACAGGGGAAGTACTTTGTAGATATTGTGGAGTACTTCCCTGTTCCAGTAAATAGTTTACATTTGATTTATTTTATGAAGGAGAAATTATGAAATCCTAATCTATCATTGTTGTTGATTGAAGAATTATAATGAAGAAGAGATTAACGAGAAGATGAAGATTTAGTGAAATAAAATGAGATAATTATTTTGTAGAAAAACGATGGAAATAATTGTATTAATGAATTGTGTGTTACAATTGAGCATATATAGAGAAAGTAGTTATGTGCTAGCTAACTACCTTAGTACGTAACAACCTTTCTAACAACTTTCCTTAACTAACTTTTAAACTAATAACAACCTATATTTTCATAAGAAATAAAAGAAATGTAAACTATTGACTGAGACGGAGAAGTACAAATTATTTATATGGTGAAACAAACAATCACTACTCAAATTTAGAAGTTAATCTAGACTATTAGCTTCGTCTTAACCAAACATTTGAGATGGATTTTTGAATCAGATAGAATTTGTACTTTGTATATACCCACCTTTCATTCTACATCAATCTTTGTTTAAGATCATCTTAACTTTAAGATGGATCTTACACTGATTAAAATATAGTTGAAAAAAAAAAAAAAAAAAAGGTTAAAAGGAACACAAAAATTATTCCTGTCATTGTGAATGTCAGTTAGTCCTTTATAAAGCGGTTTAAATAAATATTTAAAACTGATATAGCAATTAAATTTCATGATCCATATTAGCGAATAATAAGTAACAATAAAACCAACTAGTTATACAACATACAAACAGAGGCTTACACAAGTATTTG
>VHZZ01010243.1:5881-26175 GCA_009801015.1 Silene noctiflora | reverse complement strand
GCCATACCATGACCTTGAATTTCAAGCCATAATAATATTCCTCTCCTAAAACAAATCAATTCATATTATCAAAATAGTTATTGTGTTATTCAATTTCTACATTACGTGTTTTACAGGAACGTGTGTGATTTGATATATAGTTATGGATATTAATCTAGGCGGATCAGAACCACCTTTTGAAGAGTTATACAGAAACCTATTCCTCGGCCTGAAAAACAACACCCACCAGCATGACCAGGTCCAAACAACAGCGATAGAATCAAAAGATCTGCCGGTGGTGGACCTGGCACAGCTAGTGGGTGGAAGCGAGGAGGCCAGAGAGAGTTGTAAGAGAGAAATCGCGAAGGCATCCAAGGAATGGGGATTCTTTCAAGTGGTGAACCATGGAATTCCGAGTTATTTATTAGAGGAGATGAGTCGAGAGCAGAAGAAGGTGTTTAGGGAGCCATTTAAGAAGAAAATGAGTAACAATTGTATGAATATGAGCCTTTCTCCTGGTACTTACCGTTGGGGGACACCTTCAGCCAAGTGTCTTACACAATTGTCTTGGTCAGAAGCCTTCCACATTCCCTTGACTGACATTTCTAGTTCTAAAACTCACCACGTCAACAATCTCAGGTATGTTTTTATATTTGTTTTTTCGGTCAATTATAGAATAAGAGCATTTTATAAAGTGAGAGGACCATTTATTTGTTAAAATTCTTATTCATTCTTATTATCAATGTAATTGAATGATTTTATATACTAAAAAAAGTCTTCTCGGTGTAAAGGAAGTCACAACACCAGGTTATCTTACTAACGAGTTTCAAAATATGGCATTTTAGGTATTTCTTTGGATTTATGTTCCTAAATATGACATTTTTTCAGTATAAAATAAAGAAGTCATGATAATAGTTACATTACTCGTGAAAATTAAAATTGTGTTATATGTTTCATATGTAATACTTTACCAAATAAGTTAGTTGGTCTCGAATTTCACATACATAGGGGTTAGAAAAGTTGACTCACATGGTGATTGTTAAATGGTCTCAAACTGCTGAACAGCACATATATATTAGGGCAATGATGCTGTAATCGAGTGTCGGTATGAAAGAATACTTTTAAACTAATAGCTATTTAATGTTTTATATATTACACATCGATCTTTAGATTTGTCGACAAGGGTCATGGTTGATAGAGTATGTGTTCGGAGCCTATAGCTGATGTTTTCTCTATTGATTTCATTTCCTAATTCACATAATTAGTAAAATGATCTTTTTCTGTCAATAAAAAAATGATTTTAAGATAATTAATATGTTATTTTAGTAGCAGATTACCCTCTACGAGTATTGAAGTTTAAACCAATATATTTGTATAAGGTCTTGTTTGGTAAACAGTAGTAGCAGATTCAATGATTCATGATAGCAGATTAGCAGATAACGTTAGCAGAATATGGTTGTCAGATTTTAGTAACAGATTTGACTATCAAACAAATTAACAAATTAGAAAAACGTGTTTGGTAATTAGCACATTTTAAGATAATTAGAATTGTTTCATGAATAAACTGAATATGCTAATACAATTAGCAACATATTCAACAATAGTAGATTTTGACCAATATGCTCATTAGAATACGCCGTTTACCAAACACATGAAAATAGTAGGTTGCTCGGTCAAACTACTAATCACACCGAAATCTACTAATTTCGCTTAATATGCTGTTACCAAATAGGACCTAAAACTGCAAATATGAAACTAATTTAAATGAACGAATAATATCATTTTTTATGTATCGGATAGTTTCGTAATAAATTATCTTCTGATAATTGACCAAAATACCTATGAAATTATGAATTGAGAGCCATGAGAATTGATTTACCCATAACAGAAATTACTAGAAAAAATTTAAAAAGCCCATTATTCTACAACATAACAACAAATATAATAATGAAACCAATAAAAATTAAAGAAAAGAACATTAATTAACAATAATTCTAAGGTGGGCAAACTATGAAACGTGGTATACTTCAAGTACAAAGACAACCAAACTAATTAACACTTTATATGTTATGTTTTCTTGACTATTCCTCATGTTTGTATGACTTAAGTTTAGTTTTGTCAACGATCTAGGGAACATATGTAATACTAAGGGCTTGTTTGGTTGCCCATTAAAATCATGTGATCTTAAACTTCCTAGGAAGTGTAAAAACATGATGTTGTTTGGTTGCCAAAATCATGGGAAGTAAAACTTCCCACATAAATCTACTTCCTTCATTATGTGGGAAGTCACTCACCAAGCCCCCCATTGGTCATTGGAAGTTCCCACATGAATTAACTTCCCATATGCAAACCAAACACTTTTTGGAAATCCACATGAATTGGAAATTCATGTGAACATGAAGTTTCTGGAAACTTTAATTCTCTTATGTCAACCAAACAAGCCCTAAGTATAACTAATATTAACATGAGATTGAATATGACTTTAGTAGATTAATTAGTCCAATTAAATGGAGACATTATTGACAATGCACACTTTTTGAGTACACTATTTAGTTCGGATTCGAGTGGTTAATTAGGTCCACTAGGATGGTAAATCTCTGCATTCTCATGGTTCAAACACAAAACATCTGATTAAGTTAGAATAACCTATAACCAGTTGGTCTAAGTGTTTATGGATATTACCCATTATAGAATAAAGGATTTCAAACTATGAGACGATCCATTGTATTTATTTAAAGCTATACAGTAGTATCGTCGATATTATATAGTATGCGATTGTCTTTTGCAATAATTCTTGCTTCTTTAAAAGCTTAGATAGTAGAATAATATTCTCTTAATAGTCTGTTAGAATATAAAACGATCATAAAACTCCAATTAAAAGCTTAAGCTGATGGTTGCGCCTAAGATCGGTTTTATACTCTAACAATGTTAGAATATGAAACCGATCGTGAAACTCCAACCGGTCAATTAATTGTGGTGTAAGACATACATAAATTAAATTAAGGAATGACATGATTAGCTTGACCAATTCAACATAATAACATGCAAGTCCGAAGGTGGTAGTATATTTTATATACTCACAATTGCAACTTCACATGCATGTTGGTTGAACGGTAAATGAAAGGACGTACTAAGATTCACATGTTCTTGTTAGTATATTGGAAACACAATTGTTGCTTGGCTTATTAATTTGGGTGATAAATCAAAGAACGTGGTAGTTCAATAGCCTTTGGTTAGGGTTTGTACTACGTATAATATAAACCTTTGGTTAGGTTGTACTACATATTACATATTACACAGTCGTTGATGGAGTTGAACAACTAATAATGTAATAAAGTAACTAGGAAAACATTGAAAATTTCAGCTAACAGCTTGAATTTTTCCATTCAACGAGGACAATTGTCCTTATTAGTTCTCGACTGGTTCCGCCACTGTGTGGTTATATACTCCCTTCTAAACCATGTAAATTAGTTATTCAGATAGAGCTGGGTTACTTCAAATCATTTTTCAAATAAGATATTAGTGCATGTACACTAATGAAATATGAATAGCACCTATTTTGCTCTCAATTTACACTCTCTCTCATTGGAGAGCTAACACCAAATTTTCCTCTGCAACAATAAAACTCTTAAATATGTTCTCCATATAAAATATTGATTTGACATCTACCTTATATAAAAGCTAAGTCTTTTTAAGACTTCCGATTGGCCGCTTAAATTAAGGAAATAAAAAAAAATTGACCCTACCACTACTTATACCATCACTCACATAAAATTTTGATGAATTAATGCGTTAGTTCACTAATTTTGTAAATTTAATAAGTAAGGAGTTATCCAACATAACAAATATATGTCTAATAAATCTCGCAAAAAATATTAATGAAATGAAAATTTTTAAAATCGAAAAAAAAATACCATAATAATTATACCAATTAAATGATTACGGTGATTTTTTTAACATCGAAAAAATCACCATAATAGTACATAACAAATACTTATATTGATAAAAACAAAAATATTTAAAATTGAAAAAAAATCACTATAATATTTTAAAAACCACCCGTGCATTTTTATGCACGGGTCTAAAACTAGTTTTGATCTAGTCTTTTGTACTTTGTAGCATTAGTTAAGATATTTAGTTAGATTTATGAAAGACATTTTGATCTAGTCTTTTGTACTTTGTAGCATAACATAAAGGTCTCATATGGAAATTGCATGCTCTAGAAAATGTGAATTAGTTATTCAAATCGAGTTGGGTTACGTTAGGTCATTTTCAAGTAAGATATTAAACACCAAATTCAATAAAGATATTAAACACCAAATTCAATAAACTTAGTTTAAATGACTGTCGATCATGATTGTGATGGCGAAATTATTTTCATCTAAATAATTTATAATGTCATTTCAAGTTAGCTATATCTAATCACATCAAATAAGCTCAATTTAACTTAATATTGTATTAAGATATTAAGTTAGACTCATGAAAGACATTTAGATCATTTTCGATCAAAATCCTAACTTGACTTTATATTAAGGTTCCGTATTAAGTTAGACCCATGAAAGACATTTAAATCATTTTCAATCAAAATCATTTTCGATCAAAATCTTGATTTGACTTTATATTAAGATTACTTAATTAGACTCATGAAAGACATCATTTATCATACTCTTTTGTACTAGTATGTGTATTCCCTCTCTCCCCGTCATTTGTTGTCTAATTTAATTGTCATTTGTTGTCTAGTTTAATTTTGGCGAGTCTCAGTTAATTATTGTCATTTCTATTTTAAGAATGAACTTTATAAACAATTTGATCATTCACACAATTTGGTCAACTTATTATTTAGTAATTGACCTCCTCGTTTTTCCTTATTCTTTATACCAAAATCAAAGGACTAACAATTGAACGGAACGGACGGAATATATAACAACGTGGGAAAATACGTGCTTTAGAAAGTGTATACGTAGGTGAAATTGCATGCATAAGTTTTGCATCTAACTTATGTTGACACATGCAAGACACATCCCCACTTATTAAAAATCTAATTTGACAAGACAACAGCTGCTTTGAGATGTTCTCAAACAACACTACACAAGATTTAGTGTCCCCTGTGTTCCCTTCTCGATCCCTTATTTGTTTGTTTTTTTTATCATCTCAATTATATTTATTTATCTTTAATTAAAAGAACTTTAGTTAAATATAAAAAAAAAATTAATAAATTATTAGAACATAAAGAATAATTATTTACATCAAATCCTCTTGATATCGAGTTAAAAATAGAAAATATAAGGAGTAATATATCTATCTCACCTAAACCCTAATTGCTCATTTGCTCTAATTAAATATTTAGCTCTATTCTATCTAAGTAGAAATTGTTGGATATTTTAAGTCATAGTTATATGTTTTCTTTAGATGAAATATATTTTTCATAGATTTTTGGCATAAATGATGAAAAAAATGTCGTCATATTTCGAGTCAGCTTAATTTCATAAGGTAATATAATATCTGTGTTTAATTTGTTTACGAGAACAATTGGTCTTAAGAAAGACCGACCGTTCTTGTAAAAAACATTTTTTCTTTCGTAATTAAATTTTGTATATTGTTTTATTTTTGTTGCAGTTCAACAGTGACACAATTTGCTACGACAATATCAGAATTAGCCGATAAATTAGCAAACATTTTGGCGGAAAATTTAGGTCATAAAGGATCATCATTTCTAAAAGAGATTTGTTTGCCAAGCACTTGTTACCTAAGAATGAATAGATACCCTCCATGCCCTAAATACTCGGATGTTTTCGGTTTAATGCCACATACCGATAGTGATTTTCTTACAATTTTGTATCAAGATCAAGTCGGAGGATTACAATTAGTTAAAGACGGGAAATGGATCGAGGTTAAGCCTAATCCCGATGCTCTAATCGTCAACATCGGTGACTTACTTCAGGTGATTTATTTAGTTCTCTTAAAAAGCACTCTTTTTACTAGGGCTATAGACTCGAAATCTAGAATGCATGGTTTCAACCTGTTGTACCCAAGTCTTAACCATTAAATTCCGTTTTCAGGCATGGAGCAATGGAGTTTATAAAAGTGTGGAGCATCGAGTGGTGGCAAACCCTAAAGTAGAGAGGCTTTCGGTTGCATATTTCTTATGTCCATCTTATGACGCAATTATACAAAGCTTCAATGATGCACCAGTTTATAAGAAGTTTAGTTTTAGAGAATATCGTCAACAAGTTCAAGCCGATGTTAGTCAACTTGGTTACAAGATTGGTCTTCCTCGTTTCCTTACATGCGGCTAATCATTTTATCGATACGGTTTAACCGATGGCGAAGGTAGGGTTCGCAATTGAATAATGCAAATTAGTAATGGCAAAGTAAACTTTGAAAAAATCCGAAAATCTTAACTAAAAAACCTGGATATTTTCAATGTCTAGCGAGGGCAAACATCCCTAGTAGCTATTTTATTATATACATAGTCCATATTAAATAAACTTGGTTCCAAGATATGAGGATATCTCATGTGGTAATTACATATATATTTGAGTGCTATGATGATGTATTAGTATGTCTAAGGACTAGAGAGTAAACAAGATATATATGTATAATGTATTGATCTCTTAAAATGTGATAATTCGAGTTAATAGGAAATATAGTTTTTAGACTTCAATTAATGATAATATACCGAATTCCCTTATTTATACTCTAGTCATATTATATTATTTGAATTGTTTCAATTCAATTTTGAACATATCTTGTGTGGCTAATTACTGCCTATATTCCTTGGAAATTGCGATGGTGAAATCCACCACAAATGACACACCTACTTAACCTCATTCACATTCTCTCTAATTTGGTGCAAAAAAGAACCTAAATAGAGGCACTTCCATTCAATATTTATTGTTAGTGCAAATGACTAATTCTATTCAAAACGACAAGCTCTCCTAACAACCAACCACACCACTTATTCACCTAACAAATGAAGTAGTCATTTCTATTCCATCATTTCATGTATATTTTACACTAAAAACAAAGTTAGATCAACGTTATTTAGATTCTAATTGTAAAACTATCGACTAACTCATTTCAAATTTATAATCTCAAACATACATAGTTCCTAATCAGATCATTTTCAACTCCCAATCGATCCGAAATCCCAACCATTCCACTTACAAATCGTGACTTTACGTTCTAATTCATTACTGTGAAAAAAGCCCAAAAGCCAAATGTTATCATCAATAAATTTCAGCCTCTCAAAACCCCAACCAACCCCACCCCAACCACCCACCGAACCACACCCACACCCACACCCACACCCGAACCAACTCACCCAACCGAATCCTCGTAAACTAAAACCAAGCCCAAAGCTAAACCTATGGTCACGTTCCCGATCCATACGATCAGGCCGGAAACTAGACCGGCCTATTAAACCCGGCCCACCATCCGCGTCTCCTCACTCAGTTTTAACCGCTGACCCGGATACCACGTCGCTTTCCTCTGACGGAGAAGATGACGGCGGTAAGGCGATTTACATGGTTTCTGACGGAACAGGATGGACGGCGGAACATTCCGTTAGTGCGGCGTTAGGGCAGTTCGGTCATTGTTTGGTTGACCGTGTCTGCCCTGTTAATACTCACTTATTCTCTGGGGTATGTTAAAATTATGTCTCGTCTTTTTTAAAGCAAATTCTCAAATAAGATCACCTTAATTATAGTTATCATATTTGTATAGATAAATTATTAAGCCGTTGTAGACTGTAAAACGATTTTACATGAGAATCGACTATGGGATGGACCTCAAGTCCTCAATTGTCACCGTCAATCTCGTCTTTATCGCAATTTCTCAAATAAGACCGTTAATAACTTATGTACCTCATTGAATTCTATCAACAAGCGGTAATATAAGAGACCAATTGCGTTTTTAACTATTATTGTTACTGTTCTATAGTTCGATTTATTGTGTAATTAGGAGTAATCTAATCGATCATTACCATGACCTAATCTAGTTAATTGAGCTCAATTCAATTCAATTTGTGAGTTTTGATACGGGTCTAATTTCGACGAATTAGATAAGCTATGAGTAGGCTTCAGTTCAGATTAGAAGTATTGAGACGAGTATGTGTCATTATAAGGAAAATCCGGCTTAAAACAAATTGTTCGAGTGTCATATCCATGTTTGAGTGTAAAGTGTCGGAGCTGAGTATACGAAGTAATATCAGTATTCGGAGGAGTAGCGTAGTCAGTGCTTGTCGTCAATGATGATCAATGCTGTGCTACATTATTCCCAGAGTCGTCGACTCTTTGACTGTAAGGCCTGAGGTATTGCAGCGTGTATTGGCTTAGGAGGGGGACTTGCAAATTACTATAAGACTTTTTGCAATAGAGCTTCAACTGGTTGCTGTTCTGCTTTCTACTGATCAAGTCATTTTCGCTGTATATGAAAATGTCGAGGATTTTACCACGGCTTTGTTAAGGAATATGGATAATGTGAAGGATGAGTAGTTCGATAGTGGAAGTAAGAATTATGCATAGGTTTCCTTTCTCTGTTAGGGATAGTTATCCAGGTTGATCTTATCCACACGTCAACTCGTCCCTGTCGCTTCTATGTACTTCTCTAACAGTTATTTCCAATGTTATAAAAGACGAAAATAAACAGTATTATGGGGGCGTGGATCTACTGCAAACATTAATCAGAAAGCGGGGTTCCTACCATCAGATGGTGTTTTGATAAAGTTTGGATAGTACATTTATTCTAGTTGTATTTCTGTTTACAATTTTGGATCTTTCGACTTCAGTCGGACTTTGTCTCTAAAAAGCAGTCATAGGTTTCCTTTTACTGTTAGGGATAGTTGATCAGCATCCTGCGGTATTGCAGCATGTATTGGCTTGGGAGAGGGGTTTTGGCAAATGCGGATAATCAATAAGATGTCATATTGTCATACACTGATACTTCTTGCAATAGAGCTCGAAAAAAACAGTGTGCTTTTACGCTAGAGCACCTCTGGTTTCTGTTATGTTTTCTACTGATATAGTCATATTTGTTGTATATGAAACTGTCGAGTGACTAAGGCTTACAGATAATGTGAATGTTGAGTAGTTTGACAGTAAAAGGGCAGCCCGGTGCATGATGGCGCAAGGCCAGGGTCTTGGGAAGGGTCCCACCATAAGGGTGTAATAGGAGCAAGCCTTCCCTTGCCATTTTGGCAAGAGGCCGCTCCAAGGACTTGAACTTGTGACCTCTGAGGCTCTCACTCATACGGCAACACCTTAACCGGTGGCAGCAAGGCTCCCCTTAGTTTTACAGTGGAAGGAAAAAATTATCCATAGGTTCCCTTTCTGTTGTGTATTGTTTTCCACGCAGATCTTATCCACACGTCACTTCCTCCCTGTGACCCTGTCTCATATATGTACTTTGCTAACAACCACTTCCAATGTCTTAAAAGATGCAACGAACAGTAGCCTGGGACGAGGGGCACCAATGTTTACTTTACAAACATTAATCCAAAAGTGGGGCTCCGAATTCACATGGGGCTTTGATGGTTGCTCAGAGTTTGGATTATACAGTCATTGTAGTTGTACTTGTGCTTAAATGTTTTGACCTTTAGACTTTAATAGGCTTTTGTCTTTAAGATGATGCAAGTACACTTAAGAGATGGACTTGCATGTGTGCTTGTTTCATGAAAGCTTCTTTTCTTTGCTGTTAAACCCCTCATTTGATCAGATCAATCAGTTTCCGGTCATCAGAAAAGTAAAGATATAAAGGTCGTTTTTGGCCTCAGGATTCTCGTCAACAGCTCTTGTAGCAAAACTCATGGAGGGTTATTGGGCCTTTTCTGCTGTATTTTGGTTAGCGTAAACGGATGAAACAGGATATACTTCTCACCTTTTATCTGCCTTATTTAACCAGATTTACCTTAAATTGTTAGTTTAGTAAGTCGTTTTGATCTGTATTCTCAGTCGACATATATCCCATGGCTCTGATTTTGGTAGCAGGCAAGGTTAGCGGTCTCTGACTGTCAACAATCTTTGAACGTGATGAAAACTGAAAATAATGACGAGGGATTTAATTTTCCATTTTTACTCCTGTGTAACTAAAGATTAATCTTTGGCACTTAACTCATTTTACCTTTTGTGCCTTTGAATACTTGGGTATCGTGAAGTAGCAGTTGGTCTTGATCTATGAAGCTCTCAACATATGTTAGTACGGCCCTCCAGGCTCTCGATGTTTTCAAAATAGGGTAATGTTGTACCTCTGGTTCACCTTTACCCCGTCATAGGCAGCAGCTTAGTATTGCAATGTTACTGATGAGAAAAGTATTTGCTGTCACCAGATGCATAGCTTAGGATTATATTACTGTGAGCCTATTTCGTTTAGTTATTGGCATGAATGCCTTGGATGATACTTTGCGGGTTGCGTCTGTCTTGAAGAAGGCATTCTTTGATGTGTCATTTCTTATCTGTGCATATCGATGGTGATTGCTTAAGTAGTGTTGAAACTTGAACGCAAGACCGTGATTGAAACTGCTATAACAGCCCAATATGTGAGCCGATTACATATGAGAATTTATGTCACACGTTTCTCATAGTCGTGGATAAGCTGAAATTTTTGTTTATTAATGGATTGTTACCGCACAGATAGATGAGATTGAACGTCTCATGGAAATCGTGAAACAAGCTGCAAAAGAAGGGGCCATGCTTGTCTATACTCTTGCCGATCCATCAATGGCAGAGGCCGCAAGAAAAGCCTGCAAACTCTGGGCTGTTCAGTCCTTTGACGCCCTGGGCCCAATCACAGAAGCCATTGCTTCTCATCTTGGTGTTTCACCTTCGGGTTTGCCTCGTGGAGCCGGAGGGCAAACTGCTCTAAACGAAGACTACTTCAGAAGGATTGAAGCCATTGAGTTTACCATCAAGCAAGATGACGGGGCTCTACCCCAAAACTTGCATAAGGCTGATATCGTTCTCACTGGCGTTTCTCGTACTGGAAAGACTCCACTATCAATCTACCTAGCGCAAAAAGGATACAAAGTAGCAAATGTTCCGATTGTAATGGGTATAGCGTTGCCCAAAAGTCTGTTCGAGATAGATCCTGATAAGGTATTTGCTTTGACCATAAATCCCGTTGCCCTTCAATCTATCAGAAGGTCAAGAGCCAAGAGTTTGGGTTTGGCTGCAGATGAGAGGACTTCGTACTCGGAGATGGATTATGTAAGAAAGGAATTGGAATATGCTGGTAAAACTTTTGCACAAAATCCCAGTTGGCCAGTCATTGGTAAGTGATCGATTTATCATATCCCATTTGAACGTTACATATGATATCTACCAAATAATCCCCAGAACCTACGTGAAATCGTGAATGGTACTCACTCATCTTGTTTATATAGTCTTCGTTTTACATTGATGGTGAAACGGTCTCACGTTTTGATCGATATTTTCTCTCTATGTACAATAGTTCAATTGGTCTCAGTTTCTTTGAAACCTTGATTTCTACAAGGGGTTCTTTGACGGGTTTTTGTTTCCGACATTATCTCACAGTTCGTTGAATTGCCTGCAGAGGTGACTAGCAAAGCCATTGAAGAGACTGCAGCAATCATCCTGAGGCTCTTTCATGATCGAAAGCAGAAGTGTGCTATGCCAAGAATATCTAAGCGCTACTAGCGATTTTGAGGTTGAGAAAGTTAGTCCCTTGATACACTTGGGATTTTCGGGCCATTGAATCCATTGAATCCATATATCTATGTTACCAGTGTGGCGGCGTGGTATGTCCAACATCTACATAATTAGTGTTATTTACTGTATAAACTTGAATGTATAGCTGATATTTGCACCATCTGTGATTTGGGTTTTAGTATAGGATGATGAAACTCGAAAGCTGAAAACTTTAGCCAGATATAAAAAAAATATCGAATAAGATTACTCGTGATCAATGTGATCTAGTCTCACTGAATCAGCTTCTTTGGCAAATACATTACCAGTAAAAAAGCAATCCAACAAATTTATGATGTTTGCCTGCAAATAAATGTGAAAAATGTTGGAATCAAAGTTTAAAAGCAGAGAAGGCTTTGAATTACTCTATCGCGCAGAGGGGCTCAGTGTCATAAGAAAGCAGGAAAACTAATATTCAGTCGCGGACCTATGTTTTTTTTTTTTTTTTTTTTTTTTTTTTAACTTGGGAGAAAATCAAAGTTAATAGTACTGTAACAAGTAAATTTTCAAGCAAATAATTTTGTAATCTGTCATCAATTATATTTTGAACTAGTATAGTCCGACTGTTTCAAGAACGACCATTGCCCATGGTTTTGGACAATACATTGCTCATGTGATTGGGAACCCAGAATATAAGTCCTGATTCAATCCAAATGACCCGGACTGATTAGATTAATCTGAGACCCATAACTCCATAAGTGACCTGAAAATCTCTCACCATATTATGACTAGAAATCCAAATTGACATGACTTGGCTCAAACTTGACCAGAATTTTGATTGACCCAACCAGAGATGACCCGATCCAAAACCGTATGTCCCGTAATTGAGTCGGTCCTAAAATAATTCCAAGTGACCCAAAATGACCCGAATACTCTTTGTTGGTCAAAGCATAGCTAATTAAAGTGTTTTAATCACTGACGTTAAAATGACCCAACCGAAATTACTCATGCCTAAAAATGCTCGGACCCGACTCGAATTAACCTGACTCAAAATCACGCGGTAACTTGACATCCCAAATTGACTTGATATTGAATTGACTAGGCTCAAAACGAGATGTCTGGCAAATCTGAAATGACCGACCCAAATATAGAGTACATATTATAATTTTAACTGCTAAGCTAGCCGACATGTCACTGGCTAAAAGTCGTCAATCAGCCGAATTTAGACAATGAAAAATAAAAGTGGGATATACTCAAAATGGAAGTTATCTTAGAATGCACAAAAAGTGAGCAAAATGTTTAGCCAAGAAGACAAAAAGAAAAGGCTAAAAGCAAAGCATTAAAGCACTCAAGTTAAAGCAAGTAGAATTGAAGGGAATCTTAAGCTGCAAAAAGAAGAATATCTGAATTAGGCCTGGTCAAAGGTGCGGGTCGACCCGGCTAACCCGGACCCGACCCGCCAGTGGACCCGCCTTGCACCCGGACCCGTCAGACCCGGACATGGAACCGGCCCGGCCCGTTTATACCACATGACCGGGTCCGGGTCAGAATTTTTGAACCCGGCCCGTTAGATGACCCGTCTCAGTAACCCGCCCAACCCGCCCCCAGACCCGTGGGTCTGACCCGCCAGACCCGGACTCATTATTAAAAAAAATGGCAAACCGAGAAACATTCGTATGGAGGTACTTCCACAAAATCTCGGTTTCAAATACAGATAATGAATTCAAGTGTATTTGCAAGGTTGGTGAAATTAATAACATTACTAGAGACTACAAATGGAGCATCGATGGAGGCTACGGCGTTATGTATCGTCATTTAAAGATGGCTCATGGCATTACTCGTGATGTATACCGTGATATTTAAATCGAGCCATTTCAAATTTAAATATCTATTTCCGTCATCATTATGTATGTCAAATAATTATGTAATTTAATTACAAATTTATCGAATGTACGTTATAATTACGAAATACGGAATAAAATAAATCTTTTCGATTACGTAAACAATTTCTTATTTTGATTTTTTAAAAACATGGGCTGTCAACATGGACTCGACCCGTCAGACCCGGCACGCCAGACCCGCCCAGACCCGCCATTCAACCCGTCTGTTTACCCTTCCGGGTCGGTTTCGGGTTGGCCATCACATGGCCCGGCCCGACCCGTGACGACCCGCCACTATACACCGGGCCGTGTCCGGTTCACTAGCCAATTAACCCGGACCGCCCTTGACCCGCACCGGACCCGGACGACCCGCACTATTGACCAGGCCTAATCTGAATAAATAAATGTTGTTTACACATGAACTCCACAAAATACCAACACAAATTCTCGTACTAGACGGACGCTATCCGTCTAAAGTTAAAAACGATTAGTGTCCCTCTCACAAAGTGTAAGTGAATAATGCAATTGGGTGAAAAATGGATACCCCACTTGCCTGTATTTTGTGAAATGACCACTATCCGTCTTCATCTTTAGACGAATAGTGACCGTCTACAATAATAAGACTGACTGTACCAAAGGAATGTTTGTGCGTTCTGTGCATTAAACATGTCATCGAATTTGTGTTCATCTAATACTAGTAACAAATTGCAAAACTATAAAGTTTTCTGCATTTCCTATTTTCTATTCTCGTACCTGCCATTGAAACCGTTTCGGTTAATTCTTTACGTTTTTCTTACTTGTAGGTTTCAATCATTTTTTTACGTTTTCATTTTTAGTATTTACAAGCTGACCTATCACAAGTGTAAGTTGTTCTTTCACATAATTTGTACTCATCCCAGTCAATAATTTACATGTACTTTATTTTCCCTCACAAAATAAAACAAAACATACCTAATTCAAATACTTACTAGGATAGAGGAAGTCTTTGTGCCAAGCAAATGAATTAAATTCTTTAAATTTTTCTTATTTGAGTGTCTCAATCATTTCTTTACGTTTTCGTTTTTAGATTTTACAAGTTGACAATTTATCGGGTTCTCTCTCATGTAAGTCATATCCCTAGTCAATAACATTAATTTTTGGCTGAAATTTTATCGTCGTCAAATTGTTTCCCGTTTTGTTTTTTCTTCCAGTATTCAGATCAATTCTTTACATGTTTCTTACTGGTGTACCTCGGATATTTCTGTTTTTCTATAAATTTTGATTTTAAGTGTGTGCAAATTATTTTTTTTCTTCCCTTGAGTAACTTGTTTTTTCGAGAATTTCTTAAATTATGTCATCTCTTTATTCCTTAGCAAACGTAAAGAAATGACCGGGACATAAGTCGAGACCGGGGATATGACCACTAACTATTTCTCTTCATGGCCGGTGTCATTGCAATTATAAATAACTAAAGAAAACACAAAAGTGCAAAGTTTTTCATATACTTTTGCATTTCATATGAATATTTTTGTACATAAGAAACATGGGCGGCCAAAATTATACAAAAGTTGTCATATATTTTTTTTCTACTTTATCAAACATAACAATATGTCTCATAGTGCAATTATGTGCTGTTCAATTCCATCATAAAATCCCAACATTTTTTTTCTAAGTATAGCCCAAACCCCATGTCACGCTTCACTATCATGCTTTCAACTTTTTTTGCTATTTCTTCTTAAATATTCTCTGTACATTCTCTTTGTTTTCCCTGACCTTTTCGGTCGAAAAAAATAACTTTTCGATGATCCAGGATCATTTCCGAGTATGTATACTCGTGACAAACTTTCATTGCCAATCCGAAACACCCTCTTTTTCGTCTTGCTTATTCATCGATAGTGTGAAGTAAATGAGCAACATCGTTCCCATACAAGACCTGTCGACAAGTTCAAGGGTGTGATACGAAGAATAAGTACTCTCGATTTATACTGTTCACATTTAACTTTAAAGACAATGATAAGGTGTCCCTAAGTCGTATTATTGAACTCACAACACAACGAGGACCTGCTTATAAAAAGAAAAAAGTGCAGGGTCCGCATTTTATATGTAATCAGTATTATCGGGTGACACTATTCTCCTTAATAGTCGAACTTTTCAAATGTGACATTTCACAGTGATAGCTATAGTATTATTGGAAGATACTGGTAAGATCATCAAAGTCAAATGAGGACAATATAAGGAATGAGCAATGAAGACATACAATGTAGCGAAGAAGAATAGAATTCTTTTAGGATGAGCAAACCACGAAGCAGAAGAACGCTTGAAACTCGATCTTCTTCCCCATCTCCCTTCTTGAACGGTGTTGGAGCCACCGGTTTTAATAGTGATTTGATGCTGTGGGAGCTGATGGTTCACTGAGTTATCCTGTAACCCCATTGTTGGTATTGTGATTGGGGAAAGTGACTTTTTTGGCGTGGTAGTAGCTTGTGCATCTCCTGCATTCAGGACTATAGAGTATAGATTATTCAGTGTTTGGGAAATAATGTTTTAGTTTCCTTAATTATTCATTGTTCCCTTAAAATTGTACACAACAAATGCATCATATTCAGGTGGTACCAAAATGTGTTAGTTTTCACAATTCAATGTCTTGCTTCTCACGATTCACGATCGATTTAACATAACCCCTCTTTCCTTTTTAATACGAGTAAATTTTGTCTTCTGAAGCTATTTTACTCTAATATAGTGTAAAGCAAATTCAACAAAAAATATGGTAACAAAAACCAAAAAGAAAGAGACAAATTATAGAGTAAGACGGTTTTACACCGTAAGACGGTCCAATTCTACAAAAAAAAAATCATTTATTACTAACAAATGAGCTGTCTTTTTACACAATAGAATCGCCTGACAGCGTAAAACCGTCTCATACAATAGTCACCGAAAAAGAGCTTATCAAAAACCCTATTACTTCTTAAAAGTCATATTAATGTCCCACCTAATTGTGTTTTGTGCAACCATCCTATTGAAAACAAAGATCATTTTTTTTACGAATGTCCCTTGATTGGTTCTGTAATCCAAAAAATGAATATTCTTAGCTTTAACAAACTTTTGTCAAATTATGATAATATTACAAGTCAAAATTTTGTAAAGAAACTCAATTATCTCAAGGACTTAATTCCAAAAGATGATTTCATTACGATTATTTTTGTTTGGTGGAATGCATGGTTTTATAGAAATGACTTTATCTTTAATAATGTTCATTTCAATATCAGCAAACTTATTCTCTTATGCGGTAATACATCAAAATTTCGAATGAGACTACACATAAGGATCTCATCAATCCCGAGAAAGACGAGTCAGTTAGAAATACTACTAGTAAGGAAGCAATCTGGTGGGAGAAACCTAAAAATGGATTTGTAATGCTAAATTTTGACGAATCGAAAATAAATGGAAATAAAACCGCTTTAGGATATTCTATAAGAAATCATAATGGTAAAGTCATTTTGTTAGGAGCAAAAAAGTGCGGATCTAATAGTATTCTTGTTGCAGAAACTCTCGTTTTAAAAGAAGGCATTTTAGCCGCTAAACACCTAGGAATCTCAAAGTTAATTGTGGAAGGTGATAATTTATGTGTTATTAACTCACTTCGTAGTACTTGACAAATTCCTTGGGAAATTTCTAGTATTATCAAGGATATAAAATTAGATCTTTATTTTTTCGATGAAGTGATAATTAAACATTACTTTCGTGAAACCAATAGGTCACCGACTTTATGGCTTCTATTGGACATTCATGTCCAATTCTTTCGAGTTGGTTTGAAAGTTGGTGGCTTCAACTCACCTCCCTCACTCGAAAGGATGAGATAGGTTGGTTCTACCCTAGAGAATCAATCTAATTTCTTTACCTTAAAAAAAACTAAAATTTGCAAGGACAAGAATTTATGTATGAAATAAAGGTAGAAAACAGTAGTTATTGACTTATTGTTACTCCCTTCATTACTTGCATCAATTAATCTCATTTAACTTCTTTTATGACAAGGAAAAAGTCAACTGTTTAGTTGAACACAAAAGAAATAAAATCAAATTGATTAATTAACGTTGTTATAATAATTTTAATACGTGTCATTATGTTGAAAAGTATATCAATGATTATGACAATTATTTTAATAATTATTTTAATGTATAGATGAGTTGGTAGAAGACGATGATAGTTTTTGAGGTGTCGTTTTAAACTATGAGACGAGCTTATATGTAAGACAAGTTATTAAATCCAAATCAACTATGGAGTACTTGACTATTCTTCTAATCAATCATAGAACTAATCTAATTGTGTAATCATCATGGTAATTCTGCAAGTCCTATCAAAAGTAGTAATCCATATATATGCAAATTCATGAATTCTAGTTTAAGACCGTAATATACATTTTAAACCTAAAATTGGTCTATAGTAAAAAAAACAAAAAAAAAAAATGATGATTAAGGATTAATAAAAGTTGTCCTAAATAAGCAAGTTGAAGTATATTTGACCGGACTTCATCTTATGACAGATCTTGGTGTCGTTTTAAGAGAAACTTACTAACGCAAAATATGGCGTAGTGAAATTTTTTATAATATTCCCATTCGGTTTTGGTTTGTTGTAAGATAACTATATAACTGTAATTGGTAACTGAACGAGTTTCATACAAGGCGTTCTTATAGGACTCTCTACTAGCTCAACAAGTTATTTTTTATAGTTAAATGAGTTGAGTTGGTGCTATAATAGCTCAAAACCGTCTCTCAAAAAATTTCATCTCTTCCTAAATAAGAATGCACACTTGTTGAATCCTTGATCATATAAAAGGGACACTTTTGCATACACACTTTACATTATCCTCACTCAACCATTTTGCTTAAACACTTCATATATCTCATCTTCAAGACATGCAACATCAAGCAAAAAAAAAAAGATGATTTAGAGTATTAAAAAATTTAAAATCATACCTCTAGGTGATAATGATGGAGAAAGTATATCCAAATCATTAGTTTTCCTTTCATTTCCACGCTGAGGTACCTTCCTAGAGCCGTTTCTCTGCATCTTTTATACAACAAACGAAAAGAAGAAAGGAACATCATTACCAAAACATTGAAAAAAACATTTCCATTACCCCACATTAAAAAATACATAATACACGGTGCCGACTCTCGTGACGGATTTTTAGAGTAAACAATAAATAAACTATTAACTTTCTGGGTGAATATTTAAGACTCGATTATTGAGTTAAGGTGGGTTGACTGATAATTTTATACTGTAATAAAAACGCTGGACTTGGGCTCTCTCCAGACATAACTAAAGTTCGCTCAACTATTATAAATATTTCTATCACGCTTCCTCACTCAAATGCCTATTGGGCTTGAAGAGCGGTTAGTGCACAGACTCCCCCGTACCATGTGCTGAGGTTCCACTTCGTGAGTTTTTGAGGAGTTTTTTGAGGTTGCCAGGATTCGAACCCGTGACCTTCGGTCACGCTGGCTCTGATACCATGATAGATGAACCATCTCAACCAAAACCTTAAGGTGATGATTGAAGTCCAATTATTATAAATATTCCTATTATCAAATACAAGTGTCTTGACCAATAAAGTCGACCAAGTTCTTAAAACTAGCATGTAACATCGTACTACAAATTTAGAACCGTCCAAACTTGAAAGTAGCAACATAAAACACACAAAGTTGCCTACGTTAGAACACACTAACAAGTGCCAATCTCGTATGTATTATGTAATAACTCCCTCAAATCCAACTTCCCAACATTATCTACCTGTCCAACCACAACTTTAAGCTTACTCCTTTTATGCTATGAAAATGACATCTCAATTGCACATGTGTACCATATTATAAATCTCGAGCACTTAAATAAACTGATATAGATTAATCTATCTTAAATAGCATCGTAAATCCACGTTTTAAAGAATTTAGTATTAGTGTGAGACCATAGCGGCAGAGCCAGGATTTCACGTTCAAAGTCTAAATTTTTTTCATTGTTCAGCAAGGGGACTGCCCATTCACTAGCCTTTACCTTACTCCGCCACTAATAGTGTACCTATCTCCTATAGGTCTCGAATCTAAACTAAATTTTAAAAAGTAAAGAAAATTCCTCCAAAAATGTATGATTCTAAAACCTTGTACTATGAAAGACAAAAGGAATTTGAAAGACATATGCACTAACTCAACCGATGTACAAAACCAATGATGTATTCCCACCTTAATTTGGATTTTTCTCTTTTTTTGACAACTTAAATGATTCAACCACGTAGGTTAACCAAACTAAACGGTGCAAAACTCTTCATGAAACTTGTATTGTCTAAAAAAATTTAGATAATGTAAAAACAGTAACGGAGTCGGGATTCGCAATTAAGAAGATGTAACTTTTTTTTACATGAGCAAAATAGATAGAAAAACCGGATAGATAATACCATAACGTAAACTCGGAAAAAAATTAAAATTTTATCTAAAAACTTCAAAATTTCTAATGTCTAGCCTTTTCATAACACATAAGCAGTGGCGGAGCCAAGATTTGAGTTCAGGGGGGGCGAAAATTTTTAGGGGGGTGGATGGTTAATAATATAAGGGACACTCGGAAAAATTCGAAAAATTTAACTAAAAACTTCGAAAAACTCAACCGTCGGGGGGTGGCCGCCCCTGCTAGCCCCCCTAGCTCCACCACTGCACATAAGGCACCCTTTTGTCTATGAAAGTTAGTAGGAAAGTAATTGTCAAAAACAAGGTCCAACTAAATACTTATGACATAAGTACACATATCACCAAACATATGAAAATTGACCGTA